>JAKXYG010000162.1:0-47136 GCA_025895645.1 Cardicola forsteri | reverse complement strand
TAAAAGAAAGCATTTGTTCAATACAACTATTAAAATGTTTTACATATGCATGTTGTTTTTAAAGATGTGTATCTACTGTTTTACTTGAATGTTTTAAAATTGTTTTAAAATTGTTTTAAAATTGTTTTAATAGCAATCACTGAAGTTATTCTGCACCAAATAATGCGATTGTTCAAACTGCCTTATATAAATAGAGTTATAAACATTATTTGCTGCTAATAAATTAAAATGTTTATTGTGCAACACCACATTAATAATACAAACAAGATTGCGTAATATATATTACGTAGATGTATATGCATACGTTCTGTATAAACAAAACATATTATTAATGTATGTTTGTTTTATTTGAAATTTTAAAAAATGTACACAGAACATTTAATAAAATAGTTAATTTGTCAATATAAAAAATGAATTTAATAATTTTAATATAAAATTATAAAAACTGTGTTTTGTTTATTTAATTATAAATTAATGCATTTTGAAATTATAAAAAATTACAAAAATGTTTTTACAAAATTAACAATATATATAATTATAATTACAAAACATGTTTATTTTAACAATGAGCGTAGTCTATAAGATAGCAATTGCAGCAAAATACAATACATTGTACTAAAATCTAAAAAAACAAAAATGTGTTTTATCTATTTATACTTTTTGTTAAAATATTTGTTGAATTCACAATGCATTTATTTTAATAAGTTTTTGTCTATATTTTCTGTTGTCTATAACTATTATTTCATTATTGTTAATTTCTTTTTGCTAATGTAGTTAGCAGTATATTTAAAGTAAACGTAATTTATTTTATCTAGTTGCAATAATGTCATGTACTTCATAAAAACTAGTTTTTATTATAATTTAATTATTTAAAATTCGACCCTGCCAGACAATTTTTTTAAATTCTATTGTGACACTAGTAATAAAATACATGTACCATTTTATTAAACTTGTCCGTTTTCTTCAATATATTAAATGCAAGTGTTTCCATATGAATAAGTATTAATGTATACACAAATATGTATTTTTAAACAAAGAAAAGCACATAATCGTATATTGGTTTGTTTTGAAATATCACCAATGATTCCTAGATATATAAATAATTAAATGTATGTATATTATTTTCACCCATTACAAAGGACAAATACTTGTATACTCTAATGTACATCAATTTTACTTTTTACCAATAGATTCGCAAATATATTTTACTGTAAGTAAATGCTAATTTTTTATAATTTTATTTAATTTTTGTAGAAAGTGTGAGAAAAATTTTAATATTTTTTAAAATTTTCTCAATGCATTATTTTAAATATTTATTGACTTTTGTATAAAAACGGTTCAAATTTATTTTCAACATCATATTTCCAAAAACAGACAAAAAATATTCCGTACTAATTATGGTTATTGTACAATTAACTTAATTTGAGTACGGTAATAATTGGTGTTTGCAACCCATTATTGAAAAACTTATTAATAATAACGTGCAATTATAATTAAATATGCATTGTTTCATATATTTATATATAATATATATATATATATATATATATACATATATATTATAAAAGCTTTGTCAGGTGTTTGTTTTTTTTAATATAAAACCGCATTTGGTAGCAATCTGTTTTAACGTCTAAAGAAAATGTACATTTCCTGGTCAATTGGTAAACTAGTTGATTTGTCAACAAAATATAATTTAAAATTAAATCGTAAAAAATGTAAAGTAATTAAGTCTCAAATGAATTGGAATTTCAACAATTAAAACCAACTGGTAACCTTACACCTGAACTTTATGGATTACCAAAAACACACAAAAAAATGTGCCCATTAGACCAATTTTATTAATGGTTAATTTGTCATATCATAAATTAGCTAAATGGCTTAAGCACATAATTGAAAAAAATATGAATGTGAATAATCTGAAAAACACATTTGAATTAATTGATCACGTTAATACATTAAATGTTTGGAACAAAATAATGGCCTTAATTGACATTGAGTTACTATTCACAAATGTACTTATAGAAGAAACTGTAAATTATTTAAGTAACTACATTATGTCAAATAAAATCAAAACCAAAATTCCGGTTAAATATTTGAAAGAACTGATTTTACTTTGTACTAAAAATAGCAGATTTAATTTCTGCGGTAAACCATATATTCAAACGGATGGAGTAGTTATGGGAAGTATTGTTAGGACCAACATTAGCAAACATTTTCTTACTAAAAATCAAAAATTTAATAAAAAAGCAATTAAAAATACGGTTGTGTACAAACGGTACGTTAATGACATATTTATTTTTGTTCACAATAAACAAGACATTCATTATTTACCGCAAATTTTTAACAACATTTATTCTAATATCAAAATCAAATGGGAGCTTGAAAAAATGATACAATCAATCTTTGGACATAAAACTGACACGAAGAAATGACGGGTCGATTTAACGCAAAATGTATTGCAAGCCTACCTGGAAAGGTCAATATCTTTATTTCAAAAGATTTCAACTAATTCAACAAAAACGTGCACTAGTTAAAACATTATTTAGCAGTGTACATAAAATTTGTCCAAGTGACACTATTGATAAAAAATTAAAAGCCACAAAACAAAATCTAATCACCAATGGATATTCTAAAAATTTTTTAAATTTTTATTTAAAGTCACTTACAACTAAAGAAAAGTTGTTAACAAAAACAAGTTGTGTTTTATAAATCTACCGTTTAAAGGAAATGACGTCATAAACTTCCTAAACATTAGGCTTAAAAATGCGATTAAAAGGACATATTTATTAACCCAATTGAGAATGTTATATACCACAACAGGTCTGCGCTTGCCCAAACTAAAAACAGGTAAAACAATGTTTTCCACTTATTACTGTATTTATCAGTTTATTTGCAGTTGCGGTGACAAATACATTGGTCGGACAACTAGTCGCTTATTTGAACGGGCAATAAAACACATTCCTAAATGGTGCACCTCGTCACAATGACGTCACATGGTTTAAACGAAACATCAGGTAAGTTTTAATAATTGCTTTAAAGTGTTGATAACTACTACACTTGAATCTGTGTACATTTACACATTAAAACCCATTTTGTGTGCACAAAAACAATTTGTAACTTTATTAAATTTAGCGTAGACTTAACATATGCATGTTGCATATGTGTATATATGTATAGTTATATATGTTAAGTTAATTACATTATATAATTATATATATATATATATATATATATAATGATTTTTTATATGTTTGTGACTAAAAATAATATACAAAATGAATTTATCACACACTTTACGTCTTTTTTTATTTATGTTTGAAATTTTAGTTTACACAAACCATTAACACATTTAATTTAATTTTATCTAATTGTTTGTACTAAAAATGTGATATTGATACTAGTGATTGTTTTTAATATTTTGGGTTTTTGCTAAATAATAAATTTAGCTAATTTGATAACATCAAATATTTGTTCAGAAAAACTAAATGTTTATTTTCCTATATAAGACGTTTAAGGATCCTTTGTTTTTGCCAACATGTTATTAATACACATTTTAAATCTGCATTTTATTTAATAATATTATGGCTACACTGTAATTTTTTTAAGACCAAACGGGAAAGGATTTTATGAAGTAAAAAAATAAATTACCATCATTAGCCAATCATCAAAAACTCATTTTAATGACATTTATAATGAAATAATTTATCGAAGAATGTTTTAATTTATCAGTTATTTTTCCAACAAATCCAATTATCTATTATATTGTAATTTTAGCAAATAATTTGCATTAAGAATAACAAAAATATTGCATATATTTTTTTTTTTTTTATTTATGGTTATTGGCTTGGATACTTAGTAAGTAGCTTTCCAGCACACACAAAAATATGTACAATTATTAAAAATACAATACAATTAGCAGTGTATAACATCAGTCCAAAAAAGTAAAGTAAGGTTCAATTATGAGCTAGAAAAAAAAATTCAAAATCAACGTATATTCAAAAGTCATGTTTAATGTGATGTGCGTAAACAGGCATGGTATTATTTAGGGAACACTATGATTAATGGAGTGCAAATATGTCAGTATACATAAAATGCGAATAATTCATGACTCATCAGTGAGCATGGCAAATAAAATAATGCCCTGAATGAAAGATAATAAATAGTCACAAATTAAAATGGGCAGATTACAAACAGACCAAAAAAACAAAAAAAAACACTCATAATTTTGATAGGCTAATGTAAAGGTCACTTTGAACTTTGTTGGGATTGGATAATAAACTTGCTAAATAAGGCATCTATGAATTTAAGTACACATTGGTTCTGCACTTAACGTGTATATGTGATCTTCTTGTCATTCCCGATGCAAATAATTTGCTGAAATCACGATAAAGTGGATGATTGGAGTTGTTGGAAATACGACTGATTAATTGAAAACATTTCTTGAAGTGTCGATGAATTATTTCATAAAGAATGTCATTGTAAGGAGTACCTGATGATCGGCTAATTGTGGTAATACATTTTTTTAACTTTATAAAATCCTTTCTTTTTAGTCCCGAAAAAATCAGAAAAACAATACAGTATTACTGGTTAAAATGTTTAAAATACGTATCAATAACATGTTGGCGAACACGCAGGTTTCTTAAACGTCTTATGTAGTAACATAAACCATGAGTTTTTGTGAACAAATGGTCTATGTGATCAGACCAGGTAAGTTTGTTGTTCAGTAAAACACGGACATATTGAAAACTATAACAAGTGTCAATTTTCACGTTTTTAATACAAACTTTTAGATAAAGATGAGTCAATTTAGTTGAAGGTTTGTGTGAGCTAAAATTGATTACTTTGCATTTTGTACGATTTCATTTTGTTTTGTTGACTAACTAACTAATTCACCAATTGACTCTAGAAAATGTACCTTATCTTCGGTTGAAAAGATGGATTCACATAACGCCATGTCATCCTCATATTTGAAAAATATAACAGGCTCTTTTGGTCGAAAAACATCTACGTATAATAAAAAAAAGAAAAGGAGATAAGACCGCATTTTGTAGAACACGTTTGTTATTTTAAATTAAAGTGGATTTTTTGCACCTAATTTGGGTGTATTGTGTTCTGAGTTCAAAATAATTGAAAAGTCATTTGATTGTGTGATTAGGCGCATTGAGTTCAGTAAGACGTTTAAGCAGTTTGCTTCTGCATTTGCTATCGCATGCGGCTTTATAATCAACAAACAAACAGCTAACGAAGCTTTTTTTGTTATTCAGTGATTTCGCAACGTAGCTAACCAAGCTGGCTACACAATCTAGTGTAGAGCTATTTTGTTTATACGCAAATTGTCATGGATTACTACTTGTTTTAAACGTATCACTTAGTTCATTCAAAATCAATTTTTTGGTCAATTTCATCAGTACTGACGTGCATGAAATTAGTCGAAAATTTTTTTTTTTATTGTTTCTTTTTGGAACAGGGACAATTTTTGAAGTTCTCCACGATTCTGCAATTCTACTTTTGTTCATTGAACTGGTTAAAATTTTATCAGTGGAGAGTATATTGAGGACGAGCATAGACGTTAAGTGCAAAACCAATATGTATTAAATTTATATTTAGCAAGGTTAGTATCTAATTCCAACCAAGTTTAAAGTGGCCTTTACATTAACTTATTTAAATTATGAGTATGTTTTTGTTTTCTTTGGTCTAACCAATTACTGTTGGTTGTAATCTGACTATTTTAATTTGTGACGATTTATTATTTTTATCCAGGGTTTGTTTATTACTTATACTTACTCTTGAATAATTACATTTAATGTGTACTATTATATTTGCACACTATTAACCATAGTGCCTCTCCTAAATAATGCTATGCCTTTTTACGCATATAATTTTAAACATGATTTTTGAATATACGTTAATTATTTTAGCTAAATAATGTAATCTTATTTTACTTCTTTTATTTATTTATTTTTATTTGGGTAATGTACACAGTACTATTTGTATTTTATTTTATAATTAGACACGTTTTTTGTATGTTGAAAGCTATTTCTACTAAAGTATCAAAGCCATAAATAAATAATAAAATTAATATATGCATATATATATATATACATACTGTCTGTATTAATACAATATATTATTAAATAATGTTACTTTTATACTAAATTGTTTATAAAAATGTATACTTAACATATAAGAAAATTGATAATTTATTAATAAAATATCATTATTAACAATTTTATCATACAATTATAAAAAAAACTATAAAAATGTATAAAACTGATTTTGTGCAATAACTTATATATATATACTTATAATTATAAAACATTTTTGGTTTTAAAGTAAACACGGGGCTATTAAAAAAATTTGCATTAGAAAAACTACATTGTTCCAAAATACATTTTTACATATTTAAACAATTTGTTCAACAGTAGGTAAAAATCGTTCAACAAGCAAACAAGATGATCAATTTGCTATTATGCAGCTTAAAAAAGAAAACAACGAATGTTAAGCAAATAAAAAAATAATACTTAAAATATTTTTTATATTTAATTGTGAAAAAGAGGATAAAATCTAAAAACTTTATTTTTAAAACGGTTGTTAAGTAACCCTTACTTAGTCGTGCCTATAGGTTAAAATAAGTGGATTTTGCTAAAATGTACAACCATTATCCATATTTATTTTGAAAATCAGTATACTTCACAAAGTGTGCTATATTCTTTGACTTCTAGATTAAACATTCAAAGATTATTTATAATCCAAATTTCCACCTAAACCACATTTTTTATCGCTATAAAAAATTGCAAATCCTTCTTGTGTTAAAAAATTTTTTCAATTAAGTACAATCAGTCTCCAAAATAGATGCGTACTAGTAGCAATTTAAAAAGCGCTAACTTTGTACAAATATTTAGAAATTTGTTTTATAGTGAGTTGTTTAAAAACGCTACAGAATAATCAACAATTATTCAAAACAATGTTTATGTGCATAAATTAAAAGTGATCATGTGTATTTTAACTTAAAATTTTACAAGAAATGCCCATTATTGATTTTTTCGCCTTTTAAGCCACAAAAACTTAAAAAAAACAAAGCTTACTGTTATTTAATTTATCCATACAGTCCAGATCTCAATGTGATTAAAACCGTTTTTAGTATTTTAAAACGTGAGGTAAACCGCATGTAAACTGACGTACCAGTAAAAACAAAAATTAATCATATTGTAAAGATTTGCATTCGAAAGACTGTAGTGGTACAATGGTAGATTCACTTTCACAAAAGTACACTTTTTACATGTTTAAGCAGTTTGTTCAACATTTGTTAAATCAATAGTAAAATTAATTTATTCAAAATTTTATATGTGAAAATTTGCTTTAATGTTTCATTTGCACATTTTGCACTATTAATATTTGTGTAAATTGTTTTCAAGCGGATGGAAAATGCTAAATATATATTGAATTTGTTGTTATCAACAAACCTTTCAGAAAAAACAGTATTAATACTATGTTTACCTATCTACGGTTTAACTAAATTTTGAAAGTAGTGTATAATATTTTGTTGTTATACAAATTAATATAAATATTAGTTTAGATTAGACGATGTATATATATATATATATATATATATATATATACCCATTTTAACAATTACTGCAAAAAATTACAAAGGTATTAAATCTAAATTAATTTGTTATGTCTAATTGTTTTTGTAAAAACAACTATCGGGAATTAAAAATACAATTGCTTAATAAATCCTTTATATATACTTAGAAATATTTATTTAAGAAGGCTGAGTCGGCCAAAATAGCATATTTTAAAAGCTACTTTTATATTAACGTGGATAATAAGTTAAAATTACTTAATATTTATAATAATTAGCCTATTATTATTTTATGTGCTTAATTTTATTAAAAATGAACAATAATTAATTCTTAAAATTAATGTTAAACACACATTCAAATCTGCACTGATTGTTATGTAATAATTATTATCAAAATAAACATTTAATTATTCTAATCTATATAAATAAAAATAATATAATTATTTTTCTTAATTTTAAATAAAATTTTTTAAATAAATCTAATAATTTATTATTTACGTTTAACCTTGAAATTCCGCTGAGCCGCTAATTCTGCTTTCTACTTGCATTGTTTTTGAAATAGTAATAAAAAATGCTTTTATCTTACTGAAAATGAACACCGTGTTATTAAAAAATTAAAAAATGAAAAATTTTTACTAAAAAGATTAACAGATTTATATAGAATTAACCTTTTAACAATTTATCGGATTATCAACGGCAAAAACCCCAAAATTATGATAATGTTGGAAGAAAACGTGCAACAACAAGTACAAATAATTAAAAAATTATTATAGAGTTAAAAAAAGTTATAATAAACCTATTTTAAAAACTAAAAAAAATAGTTTAAACAGTTTTACTTATTCTACTATAAAAAACAGAGCAATCAAATCTGGTTTAACTCTACAATCACCAAATATCAAACTATTTATTACAAACAAACAAAAGGATAACCAATTAGCCTTTTGTAAACTATGGAGTAAACAACATTTATGTTATTGGCGTTCCGTATACTTTGTTAATAAAACAATTATTTGGGATAAACCATTTGGTTTTAAAAACAAAGTGTTGTGTGGGACAAGTTTTTAAAAACATTTACTCTCGGTTGTTAGAAAAAAAGCCCACCCTCGACAAGTAATGTGTTGGTTTGGTATTAAGTATAATTAACAACCTATTAAATGGAGAATTATATCTAGTACCTTAAATAATAAAAAAATTATTTTAGTTATAAAGGATGTTTTTTATTATAAAATGCAGCACATTTATGCGGGGTTTACTACTGGTTTTCAAAACAATGCTTTATGTCATACATCCAAAAAGGTAACGTCATATTTATCTAACTTTACTATATTTGCTTTATATTTACATTTAGACAGTAGAGGGGCTAAAATTAAAAAAGCTATTTTTTGCTTAATTGCCACCTAACTGCCCGGAAAATTTGTTTAGTATGCTAAAGCGCAATATCAATAAGCATACCAAAATTGAGGATTTATGTAAACGCATTCGGTTTGTTGTTCAATATGGAATAAAACAAGAATATATCAACACTTTCATTGACAGCATTCTAAAACGCTTGGATTAAATTGTTCAAAAAAAAGGCGATTACATAGATTATTAAATGTTTTGAACGTTGTAATGTTCTTAATCATTTGGTAACTAAAACAATTGCGTGCAATCTGTATTTTTATTAATAGTTGACGTTATAAATAATGTTAATCATTTTACTCTATTTCCGATTTTGCACCAGTTGATATTTTATATAATTTTTTTTACTTACAATATATATGTATATATAATTTAGTTTTTTTAATTATTATATAGTATTGTATATTTTATAATTAAGTGATGTTTCTCTTGTATGTTATGTAGATGCTAGAAAGGTTTTAGTTAAATAATCACTTTTTTGCAGTAATTGTTGTGAGAGTTGTATATATATATATATATATATATATATATAGCCTCAACATATATAAAACATATTGTGGTTTTATATTTGTTTTAAGTGTATTTTTTTTAAAATTATAATATAAAATAATTTAATATGTTGATTAATATTTTGATAAAATGTTTTTACATTTAATTTTAATATAAATGTATGTTTATGATTAAAAAAAATAAATAAAATAAACTTATTTTATATCTTACGTCTTGTATTCTTTTTGTTTCGTATTACAAAGAATGTATTTTTCTAATTTTTATAATACAATTATTTTTAAATATTAATGTTGTTTATTTTTATTTTAAGATCATTTTTACAATTAAAGTTATTAAACTAATGTAATACATTTACGTACAGAAACGTTAAATAAATAAATACAACTGTAAGTAATTAAATATATAGATAAATATATAAATACAAAACTGGGTATACAGGAAATACATTCAATTTCTTTAAAATAATATTCAAATTGCTAAACATTATATATATATATATATATATATATATATATATATATTATCAGTATTAATAAAAATAATTTATTTATATTAGTTGGTGATTTCAATCATGCAAATACTAACATATTCAAACTGATGGGCCTTACTAATTTAGTTAATTTTTTTACTAGATTTCAAAAACAACTAGATTATATATTTACAAATGCCCCCGATTAATTTTTAGTAAAACAACATGCGCTTTTTTTAACATTTGACCATTTGTCTACTTCCAAAAATATACTCGAATAATTATCATTCAAAATATTTGAAGCCATACAAGTCATACATGTGCGAGATACATCAAATTCAAATGTACCGTTATTTAAATCCATATTATTAAACATTAATAACATCAATTTTAACTATTTTAGCCTAAATAATGCTACTGTACTTTTTAATGATATTATTAACATCTATATAAACAAATATTATCTAGTAGTTAAAATTGAGATTACAATCAACAATATTTTTTTAATAAATCTTAAAAGGCTTAACCGAGAAAAAGAGGTACCATATATATCTAGTCAATATACTAAATTAAAAACCTTAAACAAGCAAATGAGACTAAAAATAAACAAACTTAATAACTATGCAAACATATATTTTTAATCAAACCGTGATTCACAATCTATTTGAAAAATTATTTACAAAATTTTTAACAAATCAAAAACAAATCAATGTAAGATAGATGCTAAATAACTAATTGATTACTTTACTTCAAACAACTCAAATATATCAAAACTTTATCAATTAACTAAAAATTATTTAACACCTATAATTAACTTTAATATTCAAAAATTTACTAACAGTTGTAAAACAAGCACATCACTTAGACCTGATGAAATAAGTTGTAAATTATCTAAGCTCTGCATGCCAGCAATTGCTCCATTATTATCTACAATAATAAACAAGTCTATTATGAATTGTGAAGTAGTTGATACTTGGTGTATATCACAAATTACACTAATTCCAAAAGTTTCTGTCCTATCATCAAATCCAGAACACTATCGCCCAATTGCTTGCACCTCAGTGTTTTTAAAATTAACTAAGAAAAAAATTCTCAACGACCTCAAGCCTATATTGAACATTAGTAATGATCATTATCAATTTCAATGTAGTGAGATCTTAAACTTAATAACAATAATAATACTAATAATAATAATATTTAATTTTATTGACATGTAATTGCCACCAAATAACCAATAGTTTTCTAAAGTTATTAAAGGTATAAACATTTTTCAACTAATTGCAATTTGATAACAGTTACTTTACAATTTATAATCTATTTTTTTATTTTTTTAGATAATAATAAAGCAATTATTATTTTAAACATCTTTAATAAATTACAATTAGTTTTCTCATGTTTAAGTAAAATGATTGTTTCAAAATTGAATATTAATTTTAAATTATACAGTTTGCATATAGTGTAAATAATTTCAGTTAATATAATCGCGTACTTTAATTTACTAATTAATTTTTGTTTTTTTAATTTATCATAGTTTTTTGATATTTTGCAATAATTAATTAACGTTTTTTAAATCCGTCATAATTTTAAGATTTTTTAGTATTATATAATCCCGTGTTGGTTTTTATATATGTTTCGAGGTATAAATAAATTAACTAGTTGCGCTCTTATTTAAAACAAAATGTTTTTTTGTATTTTTTAACAAAATTAATTATTGCTCATAATCTCATATTTTTAAATGTTTGTTATTGTTTATATTGATAACTTTTTTTTAATGTTTAATACAGCAATAAAAAAAAATAGCCAATAATACATATTTTATTTAATTGATATACTTATTATCTCGGTAGGTACACTATTATTATGCTTTTAATTGTATTGCATTACAAAAACTAATAAAAAAATAATAAATTTATATTTTTTTATAAAATAAATATTGAGTATTACATTTTAACAAAATACTTTTTAAATAATGGTAATACTTTATTTCACTGTTGTATACATTTTAATTAACATTATTACCCATATTTTAAACATGTTAATGTAAAGTGTTTATTGATTATTATTGCAGTGTTTAGTAAACATAGTTTATTTAATAGTAAATAGTTAAAACTTTTGTTTAATTTATTATTAAAATTGTAAATATTAATTATGTTACAGTTAAAAAACAACGTTTACTCAATCTTTAAAAAATATTCCTATTGTTAAACATTAATAACTGGAGGTATGTAGCACTATGGTACATGTGTTTTGGCCAGGGATTAAACATATGGCTTGCATATAAGATAAACAATTATGTGTGCACTACATTTTACAATAAACTTGTTGTAAAGCAATTGTTTTGTTCAGCAACTAATATGTACAGTTTTAAATTAGTTTTATTTATTGTTCAAAACGTGTTTTGACAGTTAATTGAGCACGAAAGTAATCAACGCATAATTTTGTTTTTTAATATTTTATGTAATGTTTATATTTAATATATTTTTTAAGCAAATTTATTTTTAAGCCATTAAATGTGTAACTAAAGAAAATATAACTGTAAATTTTTTTGTATAAACGTAAGTTTATTATTATACGTATTGGCTTTTTGCAATTATTTGCAACTAATGTTTATGATGCGCTTATAGTTTATATAATTTTGTAATTTAAAATTTTAGTTATTATTTTTTTATTAAATATGTGTATATGTTTAGTATTTTTCCAGTTGTAAAAGTAACAAATTGTTCAAATATACAAAACCTGCATACAATTATTGTTGCAATAATTGCAAAATTTACTAATGTTTTTCTATGTGATAACTATTCACACTGCAAATAAGTTAAAAATATTTAATAATCTAATGCATTTTATAAACAATAATATTGTTTTAAAATCCGTTAACTTTGACTAAACGGAACATATACCTAACTTTAGTAAAAACACAGTTACAGTAGATGTTAACCATTTTTCTACTATTATATATTTAACTTATTTTTTGATTAGCAAAATAAGTGCATTCAGTTTATAAGTTTATAATAAAATTTTTAAGTTTTAGTTTTTGCAAATACACAACACACCTAACAAACACGCACACGTTGTACACAGATTAAATCTAATATTCTTTAATTGAGAATACCTAGTATTCAGTTGGTTGCCCAAACATATTACAATAATGGACAGAAAATACATTAAAACCATTGCGTATTTAATGGCCTAAAAAGCTGTATAAAATAATAACAATAATAATTAAGGAATTTCCTATCGTTTCTTATGCTTTAATTGTTTACGTTTATAATTTGATAATAAATGTACTATAATTTGAGTAAAAAAAAACCTATATATATAATATAAAAATTAACATTTACTAACATTATTATAAATGTATATGTTGTACTAAACACAAAACAATGTTATCCATTGACAAAACAAGGTAATTAACCGCTTGTTAAAAACAACAATATTTTTTAAATTATTTTATGTTTGTTAGTTTAAATGTTTTACAAGAAAAGCATCTTTTATCAGTATACATTTTAGCAAAGCCAAACGTGGTCCCGGATTTCAGTGCAAGTATTGGAATTTAAACCCATTTTCACCTAGATCCAAATTCGAGCGCTGTACTGCTAGCCCAACTTGACATATTAACATTTGAAAAATACTAACATTAATTATATTTGTTACTTTAAATTAACTTATATTATTAAATGTACATACATATATGTAACTATGTTATTTATTTTTTACTGTTTGTAAAAATGTTCTCAAGGTTTCTATTTTTAAGAAACTAATCTACTTTTTTTTAATTTTTTTAAACTTTTGATATTTTTGTTTCTGACCTAAATTAAAATTTTATTATGATATTGGTATAAAATTTATGTTTTATAGCATTTTTTATTTATTTTGTAAAAACGATGCTTAAATAATGTTTCTGTTCAATTTATATATGTTTAACGAATTCTGACATAAAAGCAGACTGACTATTTTACACTGATTTTAACAATTGTATGTTTATTTATTGTATACATTTATGTACCTATTTATACCAATATTTTGGTAAAACTAAATTGATGGTTTATTTATATGGCACTTATTGTAAAAAAAACAGACATGAATTATAAAATACGATCCCTTGTCTTAATTTATTATAAACATTAGTAAACTAGAAGTCTTAATAATGTAAATAAATTTAAAATAACTGTTTATCAATGGACATCAAGTAATTATAATGTAAAAAACCCTTTGTTTTGAAATAAATATAACCGTTTTTTAAAAATTAAAAAAAAATTGTAAATAAATAAAAATTAATTATTAAAGTACATTAATGTGTAAAAGAAGTTCATAATAATAACAATTCTAGTAGCATTTACGGTATTTGTTAGCCGTATTTAACCACATGTTATTGGAGTACCAACATTTTTAAAACGTTTTGTAAATAATAAGATATTTTACATTTAATTAACTAAACTTTAAAATGAAAAGTATAAATTAATAACCTATAATGTCGTAATGTAAAACATACAATATTTAAAAGTTTGTTTCTTTTAATACAATGTTTTTGCAGTCAGAATACTTTAAAAATATAACAAATTGTAAATAATAGTAAAACACAAAATACATTTTATGAATATACATTTAAACCTATTATACATTTGTAATGATTTTTGTTAAAATTATAACAACACTAATTATAAAAAAATTATTGAATTTTTATTGTTCAATAGTTTATTAGTAATGACCTTTTTATATAAAATATAAAAATATGTTATTATTTTTTAAATGTCAATTATAAATGCGTTTAGTCCTAATCATTACGTAAAAATTGTAAATTATAAATTATAACAAAATTAGTATAAAATAAGGTACGTAAAATTAATTTAAATACAAAAAAGATATTGTTTTAACACATTTAAAGCATTATATATTTACTATTTTAAAATCCTTCAAACAATTATCAAAAAAATAATTATTTAAACAACCATATTTAACAATTAGATAATATAAAATATTCTGTAATAAATAAAATAAAAAAATATTTTTTTACATACATAGTAATATATTATATATTACTAACAACATATTTTTAAAATGAAATATAACGTAAAATATTACTATAGTGCAAACTGTTTTTTAGTTTTTAGGGTTATTTATTAGTTTGTGTATAATTTAATACAATTATTAAATAATAAGAGTTAAATATGTATTATGTATTGTTTATAAGTGTAAACATATATATATTTTAAATTATAATTAATTATCCTTAATTATGCTTTTTTTATTTTACGGTTTTATTTTTGATTGATTATATAGTTAAATGCAAAAATGTATTGTATTTCTTATGTAATTTAAAAATTATTATTGCATAAAATAAAGTTTGAAATAACAGATAATTTGTTCTTATCTTTTACAAAATTAAAATAAATATTTTTAATTGATTATTTATATTAATATTTACACATATTTTAATACATATTTATGTTTATCTACACAGTATTATTTACATATATTATTACTATAACCATGTAAACATCTCTAACAAACATGTTTAAATATTATTTACTTTACGGCTTTTCTATAGTTTGTTTACAATTTTGTACAAATCAAAATGCTTTTTAAACATCATCACATATTTTTTGTAAATTATAAGATTTAATAATTATTACGTTGTTACAAAATATAAATACAACTTTTTCTATTTAAATAAAGATATACAAATAACTAACATCAATAATGTTTGTAAAATAACTAAACACTAAACATTAATGTCTAACGTTATTAATAAACATCTACATGTATATAATTATTAATAGTTACCTATTAAATCTGTAGTAAAGTAAAATTTAATAATAATATTATATATATATATATAACTGCAAATATATTAATATAACTTTAATAAAACGTTGTAAATAAACACACAATTTTAATTTATTTTAACATATATATATATATATATATATATATATATATATACATATATGTATATGTATGATTCTAATAATTCCAATATTGATATTTAATAAATATTGTTTATTTCAGTTAATTATTTATTTTTATGTTTGCTATTTTGAATGTTTTACAATAAACATTTTTTGCAGTAGACATTTTAACTAAGTCAAACGTGGGTCCGCAATTTTGAGCCGGTTATAAGATTTGTATCCATATCTACCGCGGATTACATATTATGAGCTGTACTGGTAGACCACCTTAGCAAAATATTTTAGTATAAAATACGTTTTTTTTAAATTTTAGCATATACTATTTACAATGGTATTATATTTATTAATTTATATATTTACTGTAAATTGTAATTATAATTTTAAAAAATAATTTAAAATATATGTTGTCATTTTATTTTAAGTTGTAAAAAATAATAAACAATACAAAAAATGTAAAAACTTATTGTTATTACTACACGATTTTTTGACTTTTTTAGTACCATATTTTATTTAACTAACTGCATTTTATTTGTTTTTTTATTATGTGTGCCTATATATATATATATATACATATATATACTTTGGATTAACTCCGCTTAGCTTGGATTAAAAATGATTCAATTTAGCCAGTCCCAAGCCTAGATAAAACAGGAGGGTTTGAGCGTAATGTTTGCAAACTGGCATCTGTAAAAATGTATAATGCTGCAAAAACAATAAAAGATGACGTCATTCCGGCAAACAACAGCGTTTTTGGATGACAAAGTATCCAGATAACAAGGTTGAGTAAAAGTTGAAAAAAAGTGCAATCTTCGTTTTGCAGAATTTTTAACATCTACGAGACTTTGTTATTGTTGTTTTTGTTTTGCTGTAATTGTTGTTTTATTGCCCCATGCTTAATCATAAAACAAAAGAGTTTTGTATAATATATATATATATATATATATATATATATAACAAGTTAGTAAAGCAGTTAGTAAAGCAACATATTGTTAAAAACGCTTATATATTTATTATTATTGTGTAGTGATTTTTTAAGATAATGTTTCAGTGCAGGTAATTTAGTTGTAATAATAAGTTAAATAAATTTAATTTTATTAACAAATTGTATTTCACTAAATTAAATTAATACGGTTTATTTTTTTTTGTAAAAGGTTTTAGAAAACTGATTAAAATTATGTTTGTTTATTAGCTGTACATTAGCTACTACGGCGGGCCCTCAAACGGCTGCGCTACATTTTTAAAAACATCGGAAAATGACAAAATATATGCACAATTATATTCTACATTAATTAGCAATAATTTTTCTTTTTCTTTTACTTTAAAACATTTAAATTCTACAACATTTTTTTATCAAATTATAACGAGTATAAGTACTTCTCAAAAAATTCGCTTTAATAAAACATTTTTATTTTAACAAAAAGTATTTATATTGGATATACAATTAAATATTCTTATACTAAATATTCCTAAACAATCAATTATTAAAACAAGAGTAAAAAATGTCATCACTCCGGCTATCAACAAGCTTTAAAATATTCTTATAAAGAAAATGACGTTGCCGTTAGTTCTACCAATAAATGTACGGTTATTATTAAACAAAATAGATTACTTAAAACTGCTTCTAAACGAGAGGTTACACCAAAACAATAGTTTCTTGCTTATTCAAAAATCGTGGTTTAACAAATACATTTACAACAATTTAATGTCAATTAATGGATTTCCAACACATTGCCTTAATAGAAGCAGCGGAGTTAAAACACGTGGTGGTCACTTACATAAAAAAAGAATTTTGTTCTAATTCCAGTATATCATTTAAATTTTTGCAATTTAGCATCGAAAGTTTGGGTGTAAATTGTAAGTGCCCATTTTTATTTTATTATAAAATAATTGATGTTATAAATGCGTATATCCCATCATCAGCAAGTCACTCCAAGTGTGATTTTTTTTTCTAAATATTATTAATTACTTAATAACTGTTTGTGATAATAATTTGATTTTACTTGCTGGTGGTTTTAACAACACTAATACAGATAATTTTTTGTCTAGGGGTTGAACCAACATAATTAACTTTAATACTAGAAGTAATTCTAAGAGCTAAATATATATCTTGAGTAACATTGTATTACTACAAAAAGTCATGATGACTTGAATACCGCCACAAACAGTTTTGTTACACTGGTTAAAAATCATTTTAAAAAATTCTATCTAAAAGTTAAAATACTTGTAACACCGACATAATATTGGAAAAGCTAAAAAGGCTACACAGGCAAAAGGAGGTAACATACAGAGCTAACAACCGCTTCTTAGTAAAACATGTAAGCCTTAAAAAAAATAAGATTAGTTTTATTTAAAAATGTATTAATAACTTTTATTTTTCCCCCTATAACGATTCAAAAAACATTTGGAACAATATTAACAAAATTTTCAAAAAAACAAAAGTTGTTACTACCTTACTTGATGTGAACTTTCTTAATGATCATTTTGTTTACAACAATAACAAAAAACTAGTTTTCCTAAAAAATATAAACATGAATAACGGACCTAATGTTTCCATATATATACATAATATTAAATAAATTATAAAAAGCTCTATTTGCACGTCATCAGGTCTAGACGGGCTTAGTATGCAAATGATACACATTTTAACCAGTTCCATAAAATAGCATTATTGTGAAAAACTCTCAAAATTGTCCCAGTATCAAAAAACAAACAAATAAAAAAAGTAGAAAATTTTTGACAAATGTTATGCACGTGAGTATTGTTGAAGTTGACTGAAAAATTGATTTTTAATAAACTAAGTAATATGTTAAAAGCATGTAGTGATCTATGTTAATTTGCGTACAAGCAAAATTGTTTTACACTAAATTGTGTAGCCAGCGTGGTTAACTACGTTGCAAAATCACTCGATAACAAAAAAAGTGTTGTCAGTTGTTTGTTTGTTGATTATAAAGCCGCATTTGATAGTACATGCAGAAGCCAACTGCTTAAGCGTTTTATTAAACTCAATGCTCCTATTCACACAGTCAAATGGCTTTCTAATTACTTTGAAAACAGAACACAATACACCCAAATTAAATGTAAAAAATCCATTTTAATTAAAAATAACAAAGGTGTTCTATGAGGTGCGGTCCTATCTTCTTTTTTTTATTATACGTGCATGTTCTTTGATCAAAAGAGTCTGCTGTACTTTTCAGATATGCGGATAACATGGCGTTATGTAAATCCATTGCTTTAACCAAAGATAATATACATTTCCTAAAATCAATTAGTGAATTAGTTTATTAGTCAACAAAACATAGTTTAAAATTAAATCTTACAAAATGCAAAGTAATTAATTTTAGCTCACACAAACTTTTAACTCAATTGACTCCACTTCATTTAAAGGTTTGTATTAAAAACGTGGAAATTAACACTTGTGATAATTTTCAATATCTTGGTGTTTTACTAAATAACAAACTTACCTAGTCTGATCACATTGACTATTTGTTTACAAAAACTCAAGGTTTATGTTACTACATAAGACGTTTAAGAAACCTGCGAGTTTGCCAACATGTTATTAATAGGTATGTCAAAGTTACATTTTATCCAATAATATTGTATTGCTCCCATGTAATATTTTCGGAACTAAAAAGAAAGGATTTTGTAAAGTTAAACAAATGTTTTACCATAATTAGCCGATCATCAGGTAATTCTTACAATAACATTCTTTATAAAATAATTTATCGACATTTTAAGGAATGTTTTTAATTAATCAGTCGTATTTCTACTTTATTGTGATTTCAGCAAATTATTTGCATCGGGAATAACAAGAAGATCGCATATACACGTTAAGTGCAAAACCAATGTGTACTTAAATTTATGTCTGCCGTATTTAGAAAGGTTATTATTAAATCCCAACAAAGTTCAAAGTGACCTTTACATAAACCTATCCAAATCATAAGTGTTTTGGTTTTGTTTTCTTTGGTCTAACCAATTACTGTTGTTTGTTATCTGCCTATTTTAATTTGTGATTATTTATTATCCTTTATTTAGGGTATTATTTTATTAGCCATGCTCACTCATGAATCATTTGCATGTTATGTATACTGACATATTTGCACACTATTAACAATAGTTTCCCCTAAATAATACCATGCCTATCATATTGAACATAACTTTAAATTTACGTTAATTTTAAGTTTCTTTTCTTTTTTAGTTTATGTAATTTAACCTTACTTTACTAATTTTTTTTTTGGACTGATGTTACACACTGCTAATTGTATTTTGTAATTGTACATATTTTTCTGTGTGCTAAAAGCTATTTCTGGTAAGTATCTAAGCCAATAACCATAAATAAAAATAAAATAAAATAAATAAATAAATTTGTTTATTACCCACTATTTACATTTGTACATATTTTATAATATAATTTATTTGACAAAATAATAATAACTATTATTGCCATTAATATTTTTACTATAAATTTAATTATAAATTAATAAATAACGTTTTTTTATTTTTTATTATGTTTTACAGGAAACAATTTTCAACAGTCAACATTTTAACACGACCAAACGTGGGTGCTGATAATAAAATTTAAATCCAAGTCCGTTTAGGTCTACACAAAATGTTGCACCACTGATTATATAATAATAAATTTAATTATATTATGTTTTTATTAATTAAAACAACTTACCAATTTTAAAATATTAAAAACCACACAATTAATAAATTTATATAATAATGTAAGTTATAATACAATTCATTGTGCAACAATCGTTTAATTTTAACATATATGCAATTTAAAAATTAAAAAAACTACTTGTTTAATGTTATAATTATTATATTATGTTTATTTAAATTATTTAGGTTTTCGTAAAATATAATATTACTATATATATATATATATATATATATATATATATATGTGCAGCAATATTGTGCATATTTTACAGTTACAAAAACCAACAGAAAAGGGTTTAGAAAAATTAATTTTATTTATGTTTGTTACTTTAAATGTTTGCACGAAAAACATCTTTCAGCAGTAGACATTTTAAAAATCCAAACATGGGCCCGCATTTTGGTAGGCCGGTGGGGGGATTGGAACCCATGTTCACCGAGGTCCGAATTTGAGCGCTGTACTGCTAAATAATTTTTAGTTATTATCTCCGTTTATGCAAAAGTAGCTTTTAAAATATAATATTTTGACCGACTCAGCCTTTTTAAATAAATATTTCTGAGTATATATAAATGAATTATTGCTAGACCATCCCGGCACAATTAATTATAAAGCAATTACAAAAAATAATAAAAATTATTATTATAAATTTTAATTACCTCCTATTATTGCAGTTAAAAAAACAATGTGTTTAATTATTTATTAAATATTTAAATATTTTTTAAAATGTTTGCTACTTTCAATGTTTTACAAAAAACATTTGTAGCAAAGCCGCTAAAAGCTACCGATGTCTTAATACAAGCGCTGTACCGCATGAACATCCCCGGCAATATAATAATTTTACATTTTATTAGGTTGCCTCAATTTGTAATTAATAAAATATAAAACATGCTTACTAATTGTGACCAAACCAATAAATTAAAATTAATTATTTTAATATATATTACTTAAAACCAAAATCAATTTTTTCTATATTATTTTTTTTAAATTAAAAAAAATAATTAATCAATGGTTTTTTTTGTAAAAATATAATACTGAAATAATTAAATTTTAATGTTTTCAAAAGTTTTAGAATAAACATTAAAAAAAATTTAAAAATAAAATTAATAATATTAACAATTCTACTAACTTTCTATTGTTGCATTTATAAATAAATACATAAAATTCAGTTTACTTATTTTAACATAATTTAATGCAATAATTATAGAAGATTTAATTTATTATCAACAAAACAAGAATAAAATAAACCGTGTTTGTGTGTATAAACACTTTAATATTAAAATATATTGTATACTTTTACAAACAGCCAGAAACACAAAAATTACATAAGTTTATAATATGTTAATTGTCAATAAGAATTATGTAAATATAAATTCTACTTTGAAACAATTCAATTTTTTATTTAACTAAATACAAAAAAACACTTTCCTTATCAACATTTTCTAAAATTTATTTTTGTGATTTTAAATATTAATTATTTTCTAAAAATTTAATACAGCTATAATTATAAAAAATGTTTTATGCTATTGTACATTCTCTGTTTGCAACATTTATAAGAACAATTTTACAAAAAAAACAATTAAAAACAATTGATAAAAATAATAATAATTATTATTATTACTACTTACGAGCTATTATTAAAATTATAATAATAATAAAATATAAGTAGTATATGCAATGTTAGCAAATTTAAACGAAACAGTTATACATTTAAATATTTGTATTAGTAAAATAATATAAAATAAAACGTGGTTTAAGTTGTAGATAATTTAATATGTAAACATATAATAAACTCCTGTTATAATAATTTAAAAAATACTTGTACTTTTGCACATTTTGCAGTTTAGGTTACTAATATAAAATGCTTTTAAATAAACAAAATATAAACAGTAACTAAACATTATAATTATAATTATAATAAACTGTACTTACTCTCTATTATTGCAATTATAAATTATAATTTTAAATTTAACTAGATACATAATGTTACATAATGTTATAAAGTTACAAAGAATATGTAAGAAATATGTAAATACATAAAAAACCCACATTAACACAACTGAATAAAATTAAAAGCTAATTTATTTGTATCCAATAGCTTAAATAATAATATTTATTATTATTATTACAAACCCCTTTTGTTTTAAAAAAATTAGCATCAGATAACAATTACAGCAAAAATTAACATCAAAGTCTTGTAATATAAAAAGAACAGGAGCCAACAAAATGCTTCCATGAATTTAAACATTTTGCCAAACGTTTTGCTTGTGCCCTTGTAACATTCATTTTAATTAGATCTTTCCGAATAGTTCTTAGCCAAGTTTTTTTTGGTCTGCCAACCTTTTTTTACAATTTACAATTGTCCATTCTAAAACCGTTTTTGCTAGTTTTTTGAGCGGTAAACGTAGAATTTGACCAAGTAATTTTTTTTGTTTATTTGTAATGATGTTATAGAGTAAACGAGAGTCAGTTCTTATTATGATCTTATCATTTAAAATACAATCGCGCCAGGTAATTTTTAAAATACTTCTAAGACACCGGCGATAAAATAAATCTACTATTTTATTAATCTTGTCCGTACGTTTCGACATTTTACTTTCATATATTGTTGTAGAAATAATTATTAATGCGTACAAACAAAGTTTTGTGTTTAGGCAAATAAAAGAACATAACCATATTGATTTGAGTTTATTGAAAACTGACATTGCTTTACCAAATCTGACTTTAACATTAATTTTGATTTGTTTGTCTTTACTAATGATGCTTTCCAGATATGTAAAGGAATCAACAATATTAATATTTTCTTTACTAATTTTAATGGTCAAATTATTGTTTGACTTTACGCACAACGGTTTTGTCTTTAAACAAGCCAATATAAAAACTGATATAACTGAGTCGTGTTGTCATATTTTGCATTATTACTGCGGTTTTATTTGTAACATTTAAATCCGTTAATTTGTCTTGGTTTCATTTAATATTTTTAGACAAATTATTTATGGATTGTGTCATAATACAATCAATTACCAAAAGAAACAAAAAACGGTGACCAAAAATATCCTTGACGTGCTACCGTGACAATTTCGAACATAGCAGTAAGACACATTTTGTTCGTACACAACAACTTGAATTTTGGTATAACAAAAGTATAATATTCACATATTTTAACGTTATTCCGTAAAACTTAATATTTTTTTACAAAGATTCTTGATAAACATTGTCAACAGCTATCATAAATTCAATAAAATTGATTGTTAGTGATTGCTGAAATTCTTGACTTTGTTTAATAACGTTACGAAAGATGAGTATTTGTTCAATTCTGTTTCTTCTTTTTTTAAAAACCTGTTTGTTGTTTTTAGAGGTTTTTATTTATTGCATTACTTAAACAATTTAAAATTATTTTGCAAAAACCCTTACTAGAAACAAACAATAACGTTATTCTGCGCCAATTATTGCAATTATTTATACTTCCTGGCCGCCAATCATTTGGAACTTGTTCCTTATGCCACATAACATTAAATAAATAAACAAGATTACTTGCTACAATATTACCTCCATGCTTGAGCACTTTTGCAGTTATTTTGTAAAGTCCTCTTGCTTCTTTGTTTTTCAACCTTTGAGTTGAATAAATCATTTTATTTAGAGAAATGTCATCAATGCATATTTCCAGATGTTGAGTCACATTGGCAATTGTTAACCGTCATATAAAAAAAATTATTAATTTTTATGATCATAATTTGACCAATAAAAATGGTTTCAGTGTGAATATGTCCATTTTCAGTAGACATGTCAATAAAATGCAAAAGCCAATAAAAAATAAACTTTTTATTATCTATTGTTGGTAAAAAAGTAGTCAGTCTATTGGGATAAAATTGTTAATTTCGGGAAAAAATGCAGTTTTATTTATTTATTAAAGTTGTTAAATTATTAATTCTAAAAATTATTGCAGTAACACTAAAATGTTTTATTAAACGTTAATTTTCTATTTTGTAGAAACACGATTAGTCATACACGTACTATTATTAGTTAATTTAAAGCATTGTATATTATTTTCGGTTTTAATCTGTTTTTACACATTTTATTTACTTAATTTACAAAAATATTTGACATTATTCTAATTAATTACTTCATGTTAACAACAGAAAGAAATTACATTATAACTATTGCATAGAATCAACAGTATGTACGAAAACTAAAATCGATAAGGGATTACTACTGTAATAAATTTTTACTATTGACTAACGTTTCACTGTAATAAAATAAATGCAGTTTATTGTAATTATATAGGTTTTTTTTACATAATAATAGATACAATATAAAAAACTCATTTTAACCTGACATAATGTGTCGTAAAATCAATAATGTATTTGTATTTGTTAGAAAAAAACGGCACATACGCAGTTCTTAATTACATGTTTTTTACGTGAGGAACACAGAATAATTTATTTTTTATGATGTACTACATTATTACAAATAGTAAAATTCTACAATTTAATCTTTATAAGCAATAAAAAAGTTATTAAAATATTTCATTTATCGATGCTAATTATTAACTGAGGAGTTGGTTTTATATATTATATAGTTATTAAATTCAGAAAATTTTTGAGTAGTATAACTTTGCTATTTTCAACGCTATTTTTATAATTTATATTGTAAAAGAGTTTTCTATTTGGCTTGGTTAATAATACTTGTAAATTCTTATTTATTATTAATTGTAATTTATTATTTTATCTTAAACATAGTTTTACAATTATTGTTATTTTGTACTTTAAACTCATAAAATCAACCATTGTTTTATGGTCAAAAAGAACAACTCTGTTTTCAAAACGTATTTGACTCATTGTATATGCATTCAATACCACTACAATAAAATAGGATGCAAATCGATAAATGAATGGGAAGAATAGCTTATACGTACAGTGAGTTGAGGTCACAGGACTACGGTAGATGTATTACTAATGTTATAAGGTTTAATACAAACAGCATGATATTTTGATTATAGTGATTTCATCTCATATAAAAATGAAAATCGTTTGTCTGAACCTAAAATCATTCTACCTGGAATGACTACATTGGGATAGCACACAAAAAATTAAAAACTTAAAACGTGGTTTATAATCAATAAAGTAAAGTTTCTAAATAATGATAATATAATAATATAATTATTATAATGAACTACGACAAAAGATCATATTTCATAATTATGTTGGGTTTTTGTTACAATGTAATAAGTATCATTTAACTGAAGCTGCATTTTACTGAAGTCATATTAGGATTTTTTCCTAAAATAGAGTTAATTATTTTATTTAATACTATTTTACGGTAGAATGTAACAACAATATTATTAAACCAGACTATAATGTTACTTTTACAATATCATGATGTGAGAATCACATAAAATACCCGTTATTTGCTTAGCCGTCAATAATTTTACACAAGCCTTTTGATTTACCAATAAATAGACATGAGATATTTTTTGTCGTATCAGTATTACAGGTCTTAAATCTGGAGGTTATTTTTGTGTATTATGTACATAATGTGTATGCGCTCATTAACTAATAGGACAGGTGGATAAGAAGGTTGTTTTTTACAAATAGTAAACACTATCACATGATGCATATTATGAACATAACTGTATATGCTTAATTAAAAACTAAGACAGGAGTCGAAGAAGTTATTTATTGTGCTATGTCTAAAATAAATACCCAATTGAGATTGGTTAAGTAAACATAATCAAATTTAGCAATGTCCAACTTAAAAATGATTATGTGCATCTTGATTAATCACCTATATATTGTCAATATTATATTAAAGTGACTCATGTTAAATGCGATCTTAGTAAATAGTTTCAAATTAATTTCCTGCATTTTATTGCTAGAAATAAATGACCTACAATTACTACAACAGTAATCAAAATGACCATATCCAAGTGACACATATTTTTCTTATTGAGTTGGATTGCATTGAATGCATAAACCGGACAAAGATAAATATTTAACTGATAGTAAAAATAATGATGGGTATATTGGATGGAAGGGTTGTTTATACTTTACATACATCAGGTCAAATAATACTTTTACAAACGAGGTCGATCTTTATAGAAACTCCAGATAGATAAATATAATACTAGTGTTATTTTGGGCATCAGTAGTGCGTTCAGGGTTCTAAAGTAATGGTTGCATAAAATATCGATTTTGGTTACTTATTTCGAGCCTGTTTACCCACGTTTTATTACACACGTTAACCTAGGACATCAATTAGACAATCAAACAATTTCCCATTTTACTATTATTCTAACAATCGCAAATGTTCCTCAATTTTTTGCTTAATAAACAAAAAATAAACATAATACAATAAAAAAATTTATTTAGATTACACTACAAAAAATACAAAATAATTTCTTATCTACCATTATTCACCAAAAACGTAAGCCCACTTATACAATGCAGTGCCACTAATTCTTCTTCCTTTAAACGGGTCAGCGTTTTTTCAGGGTTTATAATTTCTAAAAATTAGGTTAAATCTTATCGTACTGTGACCCAATTTCTACCAAAAATAATACAAATCCCTCGTTATGACTTCTTTTCAAATTCCTCCTTCTTGGATAGCCTTCTTCTGTCAGGATCAATTGCAATTTCTTCACTTGAGCATGTTTTCGTGCTTCAACTTCGGTGCGGCTATAACATATTTATCGTTTCTCAGTTTAACCGTGTTAAACAATTTAAATTTTTAATTCTACAAAAAATTACATAAAAATAAAGCTACTTAGTTTTACGAAGTCCGGTACTTTGAGATTCTCGATTTTGGTAAAAAGTGCATATGTAAAAAACTTTACTGTATGGAAATCTTTTAACTCCTCCATAGTTTAGTTCAGATACACAGTGATAAAACTCACATTGGTATTTGTTTTAAAGCGTGAATAGCATTTTTTTACCTCCCTTCTAATTGGAATAACTACGTCCAGTCCAGTCCGGTGCACCAACTAACGCTATTGCAAAAATGAGGCGAGAGCAAAAATTTGCATTAAATAGTATTCAAAATATCCAATTACAGCTTAACTAGAAAATAAACCAATCAAAGAACAGAACCCATATCCAATAAAATTTACTCAAATTATATGACGTACAACAATTGCCGTCACATTAATATTATTTTTAAAATATAGAGTATTTAGCATAAGCTGATTAAAGTTCTTCTTTAAATGTTTTACCCATCTAGATAGTGCTCATTATTTGTTGAAATAAACAGCTATATTTTCGTTTGATTAAAATGTCGGTGTTCTTTCTAACTCAGACTAATTGTTTCACAATGTTATGAAATATTGGAATCGTTTTTTGCTGTTGCCTTACATCTTGCTCCTGCATCTGTTTTCTAACCAATTATTCTTATTTTGGGACAATTTTTTTAAAATTTGTTTATTTAAAGTTCTAGATTTATTATCAAATATTTTTTAAACAACAGGATTGTTTGATTGATCTCTCTCTAATTTTGCATTCTTTCTGAAATCAATTAACTTTTAGGACATTGATAAACTTTATTGTTTCTTTGTAGAGTGACATCTTCTACATAGCATATTTGCTGCACAGTTGTTTTATAGAAAAATTTCCATTTATTGTCAATTGTTTTTATCTTTTTTAGATTTTGAAATGTATTTTTTGAGGAATTGTAAAATGGATTTGAGATATTTGACTTTTTAAGTTTCTTACACAAAAATGAATGTAATGTTTTTTGTGGTTTCTATTGTTTTTAATTTTAAACGAAATTTTTCAACAAAAATATTGTAATTAAAATTATTATCTGTACCGGGATAAGCACGTACATTTTGCAATAAAGATCACCATGTTGTGCTAATGCAAATCTAATCAATATCGTTTGTTGTTTTTCTATCTGGAGAAACCCACGTTTTCTAGTGTATATATTTTGTAAGCGAAAAAAATTGTTACCAACACTTATTCCACAATAAATGTTTAGCGTCAACAATTAATAACTATTATCATTTATGCTATAAGCATAGCTATGTGGTCTAACATTTGAGAAGTACCCAGATCTGTATTTGTTTAATTTTGCATTGAAATCACCGATTAAAATTGTGATGTCTCTTCTTGGCACATCATCCAACAAACGTTGTAATTAATCATAAAAAATACATTTTAGTTCTCCTCAGTAGCCTCAGTAGGGGCATAAACTTGCACAATTGTTACTTTTGCATATCTGGTGTTAAATCGAGCTAAAATAATACGGTCGCTCACAGGTTTTCATCCAATTATAACTATAGCAGTATTTTTACGCAACATAATACCAACTACATTAATATAATATACTTCATGTCCAAAATATAAAATTGATGTAGCTCCACTCTTGAAATGATTTTAACTTTTTAATTGCATTTTAATAATACCCAAAATACCTAAGTTGTATTTTTTTTATTTGTCAAAGGATTTGTTCTAACTGTCTGTAGAAAAAAGTGTGCGCACATTCTTTGCCCAACACTGGTTAAGGTTTTAGCATTAAAGATTCTGCAAATCGAAGATTAAGTTTCCTTTCGGCTTTCAATCAATTCTGTCAATTGTGTATCTCTGTTATCAAGATACGCGCGTTTACTTATTTACTGTTGTTTGCCGAAATAATGTCCTGTTATAGTTTCCGTAGCAGTATACATTTTTTACAAAGCCCAAGTTGCTAATTTTGGGCTCAAACCCTCCTCCTTTATTCAGACTTGAAACTGGCTAGATTGAATTATTTTTAATCTAAACTAGGCGGAGTTGCCTAAATAATAAATATTTTTATTTTTAAATATTGTTTTTAGTAAAATATAATACTGTTATAATTATAGAAAAAAATCTGCTATTGTGCATATTGCAGTTTAAAAAACCAATATGTTAGATTACATAATAAAATAACAATTTTTAAATTTATTATTATTATGATTATTATTATTATTATTATCAAATCTATTTACCTCCTATAATTGCAATTATTAAAATTAAATATTAAAAATATTATATATATATATATATATATTTATATATATGGACATATATGTTTAACATATTTATAAATAACAATTTAATGTCCCACAACAACAACAACAACAACAATAACAACAACTAACGTTAGTGGCAATGCCACATTTTTATTAGTTCCAAATTTGCATAGCGTCTTTAACAATCCCCTTTTAATTGTTCACAAATTTTTGGAGACGTGTAGAAATATGTCGGTCCATCGACTTAACCATTGTTTTCAATAAAAAGTGCAGGCCAACATTGTGTAAAGATCGTCCCGAACAGCTTTCATTCAAATACGTTTTTGACCTCTTTTTCTTTTCTTCCAGTCGGTATTTGGACAAATCAGTGTTACGATACGTGAGATTGCATCAGGATTTTTACGAAGAACATGTCCAAACCTGCGCAATCTTCGTTGTCGCGATATCAATAAAAGGAGATCATAAAGTTGAAGGTCATTTTGAAGTTAGTGGTTACTGATCTTTTTTGTCTAAGCTTTTAATACGAACAATGCAAAATGGGTGTTGTGCCAAATGCATATAAAACATTTTGCTCCAAATTTATCCAGCTGCTTAATCTCTACCCTGTAAGGGTCCATGTTTCAGCTGTGTACAGAAGTACTGTGCGAACCAGTGAAAAGAAAATGTTCATTTTTGTTTCCATAATGGATCGACAAGCTTTCCAAACGCAGCAACAGCTAAACAAATTCGACAATTTACTTTATTGGATAAATCACCGTCAGAAGTAATTGAAAAGCCCAAATACGTAAATTATTTTACATTGGGGAAAACAACATTATTTAATACAATCCTTGCATTAGGAGCTTGGGACGACACAATGACTAATTTTTTTGGGTAGATCTTTAAACCATATTTACCGAAAACAGTAACGAGGAAATCTAATGCATGCTGCAACTGAGTTTCGTTCTCAGCTAAAAGTACAACATTATCAGCGTATTCTATGTCCGTAATAGGTCTAGTACCAACAAACACACCTTCCATTTGTACAGAGATCTTGGCAAATATAGCATCAATTGCATAGTTAAACAAAATTAGAACAGCTACACAGCCTTGACAGACACTACTGCAATTTCGAATGGCTTTGTAGTAGATCTGTTGCAATTGCGAATTTCAACAGTTGAGTTCTTGTACAAAACACGTACAAGGTTTACCAGTTTTAGAGGTGTTCCATCACGTACCATAGCAATCTAAAGTGCTTTTCTGTTCAGCGAATCAAAAGCTGAAAAGTAGTTAATAAAGGCTACATACGTAGGACACTAAAACTTTGCCCAAAATTCAAGAATGCGTCAAAGTGTATACATTTGATTGATGCATCCCATACCAGGAATAAAACCAGTTTAATTAGGACAAATGGTTTTCTTCCTCTCCGGGCGGATCCGTTTAACGATTGCTGAGGTAGTAATTTTGGCAGCTATGCAAATTAAGTTAATGCCTCTGTAGTTAGCAAGTACTTGCCGATCTCCTCTCTTCTAAACAGGAACAATAGTAGCACGGTGCTAGTCTTTAGAGCACTGCTCGTTTGTCTAGAGGTCCGATATGATGCCATGCAAATCTTCAACAATTCTCGAGGGGCCATATTTGAAAATATATAAAGGAATTTTGTTAAAACCGGCGGTCTTTCTAGCTTTAAGTTTTCTACAAATGCGCATAATACCATTGATAGTAGGGGGTTTAACATATATTGGATAAATTGCCGAAAAAACTGTGTCAAGCGAAGATTGGTCTAGCGATCTTGTAGTAATTTCAGGATGTTTTAAAGTTTGATTAAAATGGAGTAACCAGTTTTTGTCAGAAATGCCAGACAATCCAACTTTAACTTTGTTACCATGGCATAACTAATTAATTTTTTTTTACAAACTTTTCTACAATTGTTATACCGGGCAGAAATCTCTAGCTTATTTTGCTACAAAGTCCCAATGTTTTTGCTCATTCTTTTCATATTTTTTTTTGAAATTTCGCACACAATGTTTTTTTTTCTTTTCTTTAAATGAGCTTTCTTTGCTTGTGCATAGAAATCACGAGAATTGGTAAACAACCAGTTTGGGCTTTTGACATTGATTGAAGGAGGAAGAACCAAACTAGCTGTACCAATCTTCTGCTTTAGACTGTTTCAAGACTGATTTATTCCCATTTCACAGTTGGAAACAATATTTAAAGCTGCTAAGTAGGTTTTGGCAAACTTGGTAGCATATTTGCTGTTTGTGAGCAGGGAATAATCCGAAGCCAAAATATCCGGTTTAGTTTTGTCAGTTCTTAGGCGTAGCCAAAACAAACAAGTAACAAGTGAATAATCAAAGTCATTCTCATTACCCATTTGGCAGTCTCTATATGCTTGGGAATTTACTAACCAAAACATAATCGATTTTGGAGAAATATTTACCACAACTTGAACGAAATGTTGTCAAGTGTTTTACAGGGTTTTGAAAAAATGTGTTCGTGAGAACCATATTGCACCTTGACGCGAATTTACTTAACCTTTTACCGTTTTCACATTGTTTGCGCGATTTTGTCTAAAGGCCAACGCACAGCTAATTGACACCGTCTTTGCAGACTCTCCTCTAATAACAACAATTTGTGATGAGGTCTTAAGACGAGAATATAAATCTTCTGTTTTACAGTAATTATTGGCGGGAGCATAGGCATTGATTACGGCCATTCTATACTTGGAAACTTTACAGCGCAAAAAAACCAATCGTGGGGATATACCTTTTTAGTCAATTAATGCACTGGTAGCTAATAGGCATAAACAAAATACTACCCCATAATGTGCTAAATTTTGTGCACAAGTTGATGGGAGGAATAATGGAGATGTTGAGTGGAAAGCTGTAGGAAGAATAAACGGCTTTAAACAGTCCAGTCTTGTTTTCTTGAGACAAGCAATGTCATTTTTGTAACGACTTAGCTCTGTGGCTGTATACGCTTGATCGAAACAGACGACAGTAACCGTAGGTTTCATGTTTTTATGCAAAGAGGTTGTAGGATGCAAAATGGATTTGGGGGGATAAATAAAGTTTCTTGGCTAGAAAATTGCTTCCTTGCGACGGCGCCAGAGTTCACAGGAGTTACCAAGGCAATCTTTTTTAGGAGATAAAAGAGATGACACCAATTGTTGGATCCATAAAGGCTATTAGAGGCTGACCGTTTACACCTTGAAGATTTTAAGTCAGACTCGTCATTATTAGTTAACAAGGGTAAATTTTTGTTAACTCTTCAATGCAAACTCATTAACTTCGGTCTTTCCCCAGACGCGTTTAGGAGATCAGATGCCCTTGGGATCTCGGTTGCTAATTTTATTACATATTTTTTTAAGCAAAGTTTTACATTGGATTGCACAGGATAAGGACCTGAAACCTGATTTTCTGTTAGGGTGAACTCCCTTAGCCTAGCCGGCTACATATGTTAAACGAATACTTTAAGATACTTTTTTTGTATCTAGGGTGTATGCTAACACCCCTCTACTGAGCAGGAGTCCAGAAAAAACAGATATACCGCTGTGTACTCGGTCCCTGCTGCTATTAGTTTAAAATGCCTACAGGCCTATAGGCACCTAGTCCAGGATGCACCACGTGAAGGAATAACAGTCAGGAGTATCACCATCATTACTTAAATCCTCAGGATTACATAGCATTTCAAATCTTCAGGATCATTTAGCATCCCATCCTAAAAATTATTTAGCATCCCAATTCTCAGAAAATTTAATGTACAGTAGTTACTGATAGTTAAAAAATATTAAAAAACAAAAAATACATAATATTACCATTAGCCACTTGTTCATAAAAGCTATATTATTGTTTATAACAATTGTATAAATCAAAAAGTAACCTACTTAAAAAAATTAATTTATCTCAATATACGTGTAAACTAAAATTTAAATTATTTTTTTAGTTTTGAATATAATATTCAATAAATATTTTAAATATTAAATATTGTATTTTTCTAAAACATAATGTCATTATAATTTTAATTTAAAAAGAATTGTGTTATTAAACATTTTGCAGTCTGAAATACAGATAAAAAAATATAAAAAAATGTACAAATAAAAAACAAATTTTAAAATAGTAATTATTATGTTGGTCATTTTTACTTACCCCCTATTATTGCAATTAATAAAAATATATATTGGAAAATATATATGTATATATATATGTCTAACATATTTAAACATAATAATTATACAACGTAATTACTTAAACTAATTTGTATCATCAATATAATAAAAATAAAACACGTTTCTAAGCTGTAATATATAATAATTAATATATATATAATTAATTAAAAACCAAAACTAATCAATACAAAAATTTATGTCTGCCCTACTTATTCAAAGTATTAACCAATCCAGAATCAAACAAAATTGAACTACTAAGAAACCTATCAAAGTAGGAATTGTTCTACCTACGCATTCATTTCAACTAATTTGGACATTTCACAGTACAAGTTGTGCTTTATAATGACTTATTCTATGTACAGCAATTTTAAATATTTTTTTAAAAATTACATGCATACTATATAGACTATATTTATATTCATTAACATATGACATTCTATTTCATTTTGATCCCATTATTTATACTACTACTTTTTTTTATATTGATGGTAAAAATGTATTTTATGCTAAATGTATCTCTAGTGAGATATTAAAGCTTTAATAATAATAATAATAATAATAATAATAATAATTACAAAAATAAAACTAACAAAAAATACATAATTACATAATTTAGTAGTTGTTTATAAAAGCTCTACAATTAACTATATGATTTTCTATAACAATTGTATAAATAAAAAAGTAACCTACTTTACAACAATTGATTTATCTTTTTATATAAATAACTAAAGATAAACAATTTTTTATTTTTATTATAATATTTAATAAATATTTGTAATAGTAACTTTCTAAAATGTAATACTGTAATAATTATAGTTTAAAATAATTGTGTTATAGTACATTTTGCGGCAGTTTGGAAAACTGATAAAAATATTTTTAAAATGTACAAATAAAAAACAATTAATAAAATATAAGTTATTATTTTTGTTTTATTTCTACTTACCCACTAAAATTGCAATTATTAAAATTATATATTAAAAGTATTATATATATATATATAACATATTTAAACACACTATAGATAGTGACATAATTAAGTCTAAAGTTGACCTACTTTAATATTAAAATATATGTAATAGTTGTTACTAAGCTTATACATATTTAATGCTTATTAATAATTACCTTAGATAATAGTGTACTAGTATACATACAATTAATATTATTTGCAAAAATATTAATATAATACACAATAACATTTGTTTTTAGCAGTAAAGCACAATACCACTATTATTAAAACTTAAAAACATTACAGATATTTGGTTTTAAAAAATTGTTTAATTTATTAAAATACATAAATATACATAATAAAGGTAACAAACTGAATAATGTAAATAATTATAAGATAGGTATTTGTTAAAACATGCCATCCACTTGGGTACCAACCTTGTATAGATTAAAAAATAACCTACTTTAAAATAAATGATTTATCTCAATATATATGTAACTAAAAACTTAAAGTAAATTTTATTTCTTAATACAATATTCAATATATATTTTAAACATTAATTATCATATTTTTTAATGTAATACTGTGATAATTATAGTATAAAATAATTGTGTTATTTATTGTACATTTTGCACTTGGAAAAACTAACAAAAATATTAAGGAATATACAAATAAAAAACAATTAATAAAATATTAATTATGTTGTTTACTACTACTTACACTCTATTATTTTAATTATACATAAATAAATTTAACTTTGTTTATTAATTTTTTTATTATATAAGTATAATTGTCTATTTTTTATGTTTTAGACAAATATATGTAAAATAAATAGTATAAAGTTAAACCTCTTTGTGTGTTATAAGCAATTTAATATACTTGTTTTCAATATTATAAAAAATATATCTCTATTTATAAGCTTTTTTAAAATTACAATTTAATACATTAAGTTATTTTTTTAATCTGAAATATTAATTGTTTAGAGAAATACAATAATGCTTTAATTTTGAAAAAAATATTAAAACTATTGTACATTCTGCAGTTTAAACAAATAATAGAAATTGTTTTAGAATAAACAGTTATAATGTATCTAAGTAAAATAGTAATAATTATTATAAACAATTCTATTTTACATCTATTATTATAATTATAAATAATTAAAATACAATTACATTTTGTAATTTTAGCATATGTAAATTAATAATTATACATTGGAATAACTAAAATTAATTTATATTAACAGAGTAACACTAAATAAAGCGTGTGTATTTTATGACTAATTCAAAGAAAAAATAAATTTCAATTTTCAAAACAATTTTTAAAGTAAAAAATTACGTAATAAAAAGAAATAAAATCAGCAAAATACCTTTATTACAAATATAGAAAAAATTAAAAAATCACTATATAATAGGGTTTAAAAAAGATTGTATACATTTGAAAAAAAAATCAAAACCAAACTTTTGTTTTAATTTTACCAACAATCAAATAGTTCTATTATAAAATAATGGTGCTTAGTAACCAAAAACAAACTGTAAGTGTGTAGTTGGACAATCAATGCACTTATTTTACTTTTAGTGTTGATATTTACAAACTAATACTTTTATTATTTAAAAAAAATAATACTTTTGTAAATTTTGCAGTTTAAATAACAATATATAAAATAAATAATTATAAAATAATTAACAAAAAATATTATTATTATTATTATTATCAATTCTAATTACCCACTATAATTGCAATTATCAAAATTATGTATTATAAGTATTTTATTTATTTTTTTACATTTTTAAGCACAACAGTTACACAATTTATTGTCATACAAAAATATTTATAATTATATTCTGTAAAAAACCAACAAAACGGTTTTAAAATATATAGTTAGAAAGCTATATTTTAAATTAATAAATTATTATTATAAATTATTACTTACTCCTGTTGTTGTAATTGTAAGTAAATAAATAACAATTATTTTGTTTATATTAATATATATATATATATATATATATATATATAATTTTTAATTATACAATAATGTTTATTATCTATTTTTATTATAAAATAAAATGTGTTTGTGTAATTATCAATTCAATATAAGAATATTAACTGATAAGTATATAAATAATAAAAAACACAAAATTATGTCACGTTATTATCTTTAACCTATTTACAAAAGTATTAAAGTTCTATTTGTACAAAAAACATGTACAATTTATATTTTTGCACTTTTAATTAATTGGTTAATTGATATATATATATATATATATATATATATATATATATATATATATATATATGTGTGTGTGTGTGTGTATGACAAACTCCTCTATTTTAATATTATAATTAATAATGCTTTTTTTAATCTAAATATATATTTTTTGTCAAATATTACACTGATTTTAAAATAAAAAATTAAAAAGTAATTAATTAATATATTTAGTAATTATTATTGTCAATTTTACTTACATCCTATTATTACAAATGTATATAAATAAAGAAAAATGTAATTAAACTACAAAATTTTAAACAACTATCAATAAATTAAAATTGTAAAGTTTGCAGGTAAAATGTTGTTGTTAATAATTAAAATAAGTGATTAATTTAAATTAACATAAACTTACATAAAAAAACAAATAAACTGTTATAATTTCTTACCATCTACAAAAAAATAATAAATATTAATATGTAGCTAAACAACTACTTTTAAATAATTTAATATAACAATATTACATTTAAATATTTTAAAAATAAATAATATATATATAGAATCTTAAATTACTATTAATGTTAAGTTGTTTACGTTAAAATATTATATTTAAAAAAAATAAAAAAACAGTTACAATAAGAAAAGTTAACAACAGAAAACAAATCTAATAATACAAGCAGATTTTTAAAAAAATTACAAATTTAAACAAACACACGAATGTAAACCTTTTTTTTAGTTTAAACGTTTTAAAGCCACACAATAAATGAGTTGCATCACATTGTGTTTTATAAACGTTTTCTATTTAAATTAAAAGCAGTGAGTTAATTTTCTTAAATCTTACAATGTTTTTATTTTATATTATAATAACTATAACAAGCAGAGTTTAGTAATATGGTACTATTATATATATTTTTTAAATGGGAAAATTGTTGGAACACCGCCAATAACGTCTAATATACTATTCAGTTTGACAAATTTAAATAATAACAAAACATAAAACTTTTTTTTTCTAAAATTGTTTAAACACGTCAAATAATATTATTAACAATACATGTATGTTAAATAATGAATATATATGTGTAGAAAACATATAAAAAAACATTCTTTTATTTTTTAACAATTATATAATGTTTAATACATATATAATAATTATATATATAATAAATCGTAAAAATTACATACAAATAAATGTAATCCACTTTATGCCGCCAGTGTGCACCAATTATCTCAAAGTTAAGTGTTGACGTTAATAGTAACTATATATATTTCTGTTTTAACCAAAAGTGTTTATTTCGAATATACAACTATATATTTATATATTTTATTAACAATCAAATATTAAAGTAAAGAAAAAAAAATTATTACTATGGTTAGCAACAAACTTTGAAAAACATACTTATATAAAAAATGACGCTGCCCTTGTTACTATCAATCAATGTACAATTATTATTGTACAAAAATATTACCAAAGACTGCTTTTGAACAAAAGATTACAGTAAAACTATAGTTAAATTTTTATTTAAAAACAAATGCATTAACAATAATTTAATATTAATTATTGGATTTTGAAGACATTATCTCAACGGAACCAGCATAGTCAAAACACGTGGTTGTAATCTGGTCAATTACATATAAACAATGCTTTAATTCCAGTGCATCATTTAAATTTTTACAATGTGGTACTAAAAGGTTGAGTTTAAATTGGACATATCAAATGTTGATGTTATTGACAAGTCTATTATATTATTAAAAAGTTGCTCCAAGTGTAACTATTATTAAAATGTACTTAATTACAATAATCTGTCTTTGTTTTCCTGTAATTTTAATAATTTTTAAAAAACAAAAACTTTTTTTACTTTACATAATGTAAACTTTCTTAATGCACATTTTGTTTATATCATTGTTGTAAAGTAATTCAACTAAATATCGTACATATTATTGTCAAACTTAATGTTCTCCTATCTATACATAATGGTAAAAATATTATAAAAAGGTCAAAATTAACAACGTCATCAGGTTTAGATATCTAAACAACATACAACTCTACAAAAATCATTACTAAAAACATTAAAAATACATTACATTTAAAATTAAATCAAAAGATTAACGAGGATACATGCAATGCATTCAGTACATCATTTTTTTCAACTAATTGAGGTTTTTAAACTTATGTAATTAAATTGTATGTTACTTATTTATGTATTATTAAATTTATGTTACATACTGCTAGTTGTTTTTTATTGGTTTGATTGTATATATGTTTGTGTGCTGTCAGCTACTTTCTACTTTTATTTAAGCCAAAATGGTTAATGCTACTTACCTTCTATAAAAATAATTAAATACAATTAAAGTACATTTAAATATTTTAAAAAAGTAGCACAAACGAAAACAAAAATAATAAAACTTGTTATTTTTGTTATAAAAATGGATACTAAAACTATGTCCGATAAATGTATGCAATAATTAAAAAAAAGAAGAAACATAATTGCAACCTAGTTTTAATCTTTTGTATAAAAAAATATTTTTTATAAAAGAAGCAATTATATAAATATAATTAAATACCAACTATATCACATTACTTATTAAGATTAAAAAAAGTAACTAAACATAATTTTAATTAATATTTCTAAAATATCATACTTTTACATAAACCAATAACAAATAATTTAAAAAAAATTACTTCTATTTATAAAAAAACAGAAAACGGTACAAAGTAAATATATACAAATAGTAAAATGTGTACAATGTTTAAAAATGTAAAATAATAATAATAATTGATTACAAATTGTTATTTAATTGTATTATACATATACTGTTCATTGTATACTTCATGTTTAATAAGATTGCATTAATGTACATATTACTAATATTACTAGCCCTAATAATACCACGACTACTACTACTACTATTAATAATAACAATTATAATAATAATAATAATAATAATAATAATAATAATTGTAATTATAATTATAGGAATACTAATACTAATAATAATATCAATAACGCCTAGTTTTTATAATTCCAACTATGAATACATTAATCATTATTAATTAAATACATTTTTTTAAATATGTATTTATAACATCAGCACTCCTGTTTTTATTAATATATATATATAATAGTTTAAAAAATAATTTAATTATATTATATATGTAAAATGTACCTAACAACTTTAGTGTGTCTAGTAAAAAATAATAGTTGTGAATAAATTACATTAAAAGGCATTTTGCGTTTTCTACATTAGAAACAAAAAATATTATTAAACACATCCAAAATATAAATTTGCGACTGTTTTTTAAACACTATTTAGTTTTTGTAGTATTTATTTTTTAGTATATTTTACTAAATATTTTAATTAAATAAGAAAAATATTTATCATAAATATGTTACAAAAGTATTATTTTTTTTAAATGTAGGGAAAATAATAGAGTTTATATCAGACAATAAGTTGAATGTTGAATGTACATAATATGCATACACCAAAGATTAATAAAGTTTAGTAAACAAAATAATCAGCATTTAATATACTAATTTAAAATTTAAAATTTGGTTTTAGATATAAGATATAATATGGCAAATTTATTTGTATACAATAGAAACTGTAAAAAAAACGATACGTTAATATTAATGTCTTGAAAACATTAGCAAATATTAGTACAATTTATATAATTATATTTAAGATATATAATTATATTATTATGCTGTTTGTTTATTGCCAACATAAAATGTAATTAACTCCAGCATTATTGTTAAAACTTATACAATGCTTCGTACCTGCTACAAATGCAATTACAAATACATTAATTAAAGTTAAACAATTGATATTTAAAATAACTAACTGAATAAACTAGAATGTACTATCTATAAAATTTAGTTTTTTATAAAAGATTTCGTAAAATTAAAAAAAAAAATTACATTTTAAAATAAAAAGTTTTTAAAATACATTTAAATATAAAATAGTTTAAAGCACAACATTTTTTATAAATTCGTAAAATAAAACCACATAATATTAAAAGGGCTAAACATTTAAAATAACATTGTTTAAAGTTAATATTATGTAAAAAATACATTTGAACTATGACCTTTTTAAGAAAAACATATTTATTATCAAATTGAAACTACTTTTTTATTAATTATAACATAAATAATTATAAGAATTATAAATAATGCTGCGTGTTATAATTGCTGTTGTAAATATATCCGTTTAAATTAATTACCTTTTTTACACATACAATATAATCACAAAATTAGTTATTTATGTCACTACACAATAAATACAAAAATAATAAAATTATTTATTTAAAACCTATTTTTTAAAATTTTTTATGTTGAAAAATAATGTATTAATTATCTATATTTACTTTTAAATTAATGTGATATAAGAGTATCTACATGTTAATAAAAAACGTGTTGGTATAATGTTAAAAACACAAACAACAGCAATAAAATTTATACATTAAAAGAAATGTTAACAAAACAAATTTAATTATTAAATTAACAAATTATATATTTAAAGTAATATTGTTGAATATATATTCATGTTCAATAAATATTTAATGTATTATATTTTTGTCAATAATAATATTTAAAGATAAATATTATTTTACTAATTGTAATAATAATAATAATAATAATAATAATAATAATTAGCAATGTTATTTACCGTCTGTAAATACAATTGCAAATATATTGTATACATTATTTATTTTAGTTTTAAATCAATACAATAAAATAACCGTACTTCATTAAGGCTAAAACCAATAATAAAATAGTCAATAGTGCTTATTTGTTATTCCTACAGATATGAATTTATTAGTTAAATGCAATCAATAAGGTGTATAGAAATAATGGAATACAATTACAGTAATAATTAATTAGTTATTTTTAATTATTTTTAGTATAAATAAATAATAATAAAATAAATTAATATAAATGACTTAAATATTGTTTTATGTTTATTTTAAAATATTTATTTATTATGCTGAGCAGCCAAAACCGCATATTTTAAAAACCACGCTTGTATAAATGTGAATATTAATTATAATATATAATTTTTTTGTAATAATTAATTAATTTTTAATTTTTTTACTTAATTTTTAAACAATGGACAATAATTAATGTTAAAAATGTATACATAGAACATTAATGTAGTTATAACTTTATAATAATGATAAAAATTAATATTTATTTACTAAACATAAACAAAAACGTAAACTGTTAAATCAGTTTATTTTGTATATTTTGTTCATTTACAAACATACAATATATATATATATATATATATATATATATATAAAGGTTAAGGTTGGCAGCTAAGTTTAAAAATTATAAGTCTAATTTTAGGATTTATTTTTTTACTTAATTTTTAATAATTTTAAATTATATTATTGTAATATTTAATCTATTTAATTAAATATTACATTTTTTATTTTTATCAACTAAAATAAAATATTTAATATTTGTTAAATGACTATTTTAACAAATGTGCTAATTTAATAAATTTTAGTAATCCTAAAGTTATTAGTGATAATAATCTTATCCATAAATTTAACAAGATTTTTAGATATTTGTTTAAACCGTCAAGGCATTTTAACAGACAACGTAAATAATTTTGATAAAACTTTAAATTTTGTTAGTACCTGTAACAACCAAAATGAGGTCAACAATGCAATAAAAAACAATGATTTATTGAATTTAAAAACCTAAATTAATAATCTTCAAAATGATTAAAATAAACTACTGCCGTTTAAATAGATTAAAATGTTTATTTAACGTTATCTTATGTAATGTACCAAATAAAATACACATAAATACATACGTCATAACTATTATAAACAGATCAGGTTTATTCAATAATGAATTTAATATTTTTTGTCTATGCATACCATTAAATAAATATACATGCCATATACGTATATGTTTCTAGTTCTATAACTAAGATGCCTAACGAATTAATTTCTTAAAACTCATCCATAAACTAAACCAATATAACAATATTATCATATCTTAAATGGTTATACACTCTGCGAGCGCATATGGTACAAATATCGTATTCAAACAGACTATAAATGCCAAATTGTTGTTTAAGATAATATACGTAGCAACTTTTAAACAAACGATATAATTAAACAACCTAATTTACAAATTTTATTATTAATCATTTACAATAAACAATTAAAAAAAAATTATTTGAAAAACGTAATGACCTACAACAATTATTAAATATTATCCTTAATCTCTACATTATTTAAGCAAGCCGATCATATACTTTGCAAATTGAATTACAAGTGTACATTAAACTAAACATAAGACAATATTCTTCTACACAAACTAAAATCTACAAACAAATAGCCTCCCAATATTTGGTTGCGTATACAAAGTTAAATACCTCAAAGTAAAAAAATTACAAACAAAGTTTAAACACTAGTTTTAATGTTTTTATATTAAACAGTGTATTTTACTTAACCAATTATAACCAGACAAAAACCCCTCCCAAAATAAAAACAATTTTTAATTTTTTTAATTTTCTAAATTGTACTGTTTACCCAGTGCTTCGTGTTTAAACCGTTGTTAACAAATACTTGACCATTTAATACAATATTATAAAAACACCATATTTTAATGCCCAAGTAAATAAAAATAAAACAACAGTTTTTTAGAACACAGTAGCAAAGCTTATTTTTAAAACCCTGAAAATGTTCTACATAAAATCTTGTAACTCATTTTGTCATCTACAACCTGACGTTTAATTATTTCAAAATTACTAATTTAGTTTAATCTCTGTTAAACTACATTATTATAAACGTATACACTGTTTGCATTCTTAATCATTACATTATTTAAACTATTTTCTTTAATACAAAACATAACTGTTAATAGTTAAAACATGTACATATGCACACAGAAAAAGCATTAATTATTTTATCTCAGTTATTATTAATGCCAGATTTTTTTTAAACAAAGTTATATTCTTAGAATCTATGCATTTATTTACCCTCCAAGCTAACTAAATTGTAGTGCTATATTTCTGTCCTCGATTTTAAAATATTAATTAACATTTGTATTATGTTCAGTCAAGATAGAACTAAACATATGGGAGGTGGGTGTATAATCTACATTAAAAACTCGTTTGTTTATTACACTACAATTTACTTATTAACAATAAACAAAATTGTATGTGCGTTTAAATAATTTTTAACGATAACTTTAAACTACTATTAATATGTGTTTATAATTCCCCAAATGTTTTGGACGTACATTTGGACAATCTTATTAACTTGTTTAATTGCATATCAATCCAACCATTTAATTATTTATTTACTAGAGGTGACTTTAACTTACCTAAAATAGAATGGTCCTCCTTGACCTACCAACCCAAACATTAAAAAAAATGTTACAATTATCTTGTTGCAAGATTGGATTTAACACATGCACTAACCAACTATTAATAATTCATTAAAGATACATTTACCGTAAAATGCATTTTTACTATAAATATTAAAAATGTAGTTGTACACATAATGGGAGAAAAATGAAATAGAATGTCATATGTTATTGAATATAAATATAGTCAATATTGTATAAATATAAATTGTTTTTAAATATACAAAATTACTATACATTGGGTCAGTCAATATAAAGCATACTTGTTACATTGTACTGTGAAATGTCCAAATTAGTTCAAATAAATGCGTAGGTAGAACAATTTTTATTTTGATAAGTTTTCTTGTTGTTTAATTTTGTTTAATTCTAAATTAGATAATATTCTGGATAAATAAAGCAGATATAATTTTTTGTATTTACTAGTCTTAGATTTTATGTGCAGGTAATTTTTTTTTGTTTTTCCAGATGTTTTAGAATTGTTAAAAACTGCATGTAGTGGGTAAATGTTATTATTTTAAATCCTTGATGCTAATTGTATACATGATTTAAAATGCATATAAACAATATTATTCAAAAGCTAAAATATTTAATTACTGCAAATTTTGATACCAATGATATGCGTTTTTTTAAAACAACGTAATCCTGTTTTAATAAAGCAGAATAAATTATAGGTAGGCAATATATTATTAAAGGACAAACAAATGATGCAATAAACAATTTAGAATTATAACTTTTAACATTTAGTTTTCTTAATCTTCTTATGTAGTAGCATAATAATTTGGTTTTTAAAAATATATGCTTTACATAATCACGCCAGGTAAGTATGCTATTTATGTTTACACCTATATATTTAATTTTGTCACAAGTGCATATTTTTGTTTGAATTAATTTAAATGTTCTGTTTAATTCCAATGCTTTTCTTAGACACCTAGTTGTAGACTTAACAAACTTGCGTTTTGATGGATTTGTGTAAATTTGTGTTAATTGCTTTGTTTTTAAGAAATAATTCTGTAGTCAGTTTAAAATATGGTTTGGTGTTTTAAGTAGCTCAAGTTGGTTAAGTAATTTTTTTTTTAATATAATATTAAAAATACATTTATAATCTAGACAACGTAATATTATAAATCTTATATTTACTGACAATATATTGGTAAACCACATGTCAGTATGTACTCACAAAGTAATTCCATGTTTTTTTCATTTTTATTAACTGACCACAAAAGAATAAGCTACTCATTATATTAATTTTAAATCATCTGATTAGTCCTAAAAAATAAACAAATTTAACCATTAAATTGGGATGAATTACTATTATAAAACGATTTTAACCTTATTAATCACAAATTTATTACAAATTTAAACTACACAATACATCATTTGTTCCCCATTCACAAAAATAATAATATCTATGTTAAGATATGTATACCTAAACAAAACAGGATAAAGTTAGAAAAACTAAGTAAAGAATGTCATAAAAACAAGTGTTTTAACACATTAGTGAAAATATTTTAAATACACGAATAGCTAAAACAACACCGTATATGCATCTTAATATTTGAAAAACATACAGTTTTACAAAAAATTATAAATTCCGAATTAAATCGAAAGATCCTATATTCTATATCTTTAAATGCAATAAAAAAATTCTTTTTGATACAATGTTTATATACAATGCATTCAATACATTTAAATTGCTATTGTACAATCAACAACAATATATATTTAAACAAAACAAAAAACATTCATTTTTTAAAAGAACGATTATTTTTATTTCTAGATAATATTAAAAAACTGCAACAAACCTGACCCGATTGGCATCACGACAAACATAATAAAATATAAATGCCACGAATTCCCTTTTTTATTAACTAAATTATTTTAAACTAATACTATAATTAGTATTTATCTAGAAAATTAAAAACAATAATATATTATGCACATTTTCAAAAACGGTAATAAAGCTTATTTAAATAAATATAGACCTATACACATTATTTCTATAATCTCTCCCATTATAAAAAATAATGAAATTTAAAATCTCAAATTACTTGACAAACAATAATTTACTAAATCTATTCTAACATGGATTTGCTTATAAAAATCAACTTCCAGACACCAGATTAAATTTTTTTACTACTTCCCACGAAAATGAAAGAAAGAAAAATTTATAATCGTTTTGTACATTTATTTACAAAAAGCGTTTGATAAAGTACCCCACAATAAATTTATTCAAAAAAATGAATTTATATGGTATTTTTGACCCAATAATTTTACAGTTAAAATCATTTTTTACAAACATACTCTATTAGTTAAAATCAACATTCAAAACCTTAAAAAATTAATAAGTACTATCCTCTTTTTATTTTATATTAACGGCATTAATAGAAAAATAACAAACGGTACATTTTTTATTTTTGCAAATGACATTATTTTTTTTTACGAACACTACAACAAAATCTTGGAATCGATGCACTGTAACATACAAGAAGATTTATCAAACTTCTATCAACAGAACATTTAGCACCAAATTGAAATAAACATCAATAAATATTTATGTCATTCATTTAGCAGACATTTTGTACATTTAATCGGTTTGGATAATTACACAATAATAACAATTCCATCTATTAAAGATTTGTGTACCTACTATTCAAAAAATTTACAATTTTTAAAACATACATTTTATATTACTAACAAATGTAAAATATTATAAAGACAAGCAAATAATGTATTCTTAAAGAAAACAAAATAGTTTTTTTCAAATATGTCAATAAATAACTATTATTGTTTCCTTCACGATTTTACATTAAAAAAAAATATAAAAAAATAATTATAGATATTTTACAATAATTATTATCGGTTTATTATCAAATATGGACTATTAGGAAATATATAAATTGCTCAATTTTGAGCGTCTATAGTTAAAATAGATTTAGATAAATTT
>JAKXYG010001139.1:90000-95451 GCA_025895645.1 Cardicola forsteri | reverse complement strand
TATTATTATTATTATTACTATTATTATAATTATCATTATTATTATTAGTATTATCAGTATTATTATTATTATTATTATTAATATTAGAAAACCCTTTTGCTTCAATAATAAACATAAGATAACAGTTATAACAGAAACACCAGCAAAGTTCCACAATTCAAAAGGAACATAAAACAACAAAATATTTCCACAAGTTGCCAAACGTTTTGTTTAATCCCATGGATGATGTTTCAAGAAGAGACATTAAAATATTGATGGGCGATTGTAATGCAGAATTAAACAAAGATAAAACTGGATACTTCTTAAATGTTGAACCTCATGGTTATGCTGATAGGACAAATGATAATAGTTATACATCGTTAATGTTATATAACATTTTATCAACTAATGACATAAACTTTAACTAAAAAGGATTAGAAATCAACTGATCTAACCAGTTCCAAGCCTGGATAAAGAAGGAGAGTTTGTGGCAGTTAAATATAAACCCACACCAAAACCATTTAATGGTCATAATGCTTCAAATTAGTTTAATACGTAGCCTATTGAAGAAAAGTGACTGAAAACGGTAATCCTTTATCAAAGAAGGAAAGGCTGTAATATATATGTAGCAATAATATGGGATGCTAATAATCCTGGAGATTTAAGTAATGCTTATAGAGTCTCGATTTCCAATGATGGCGATATCCCTGACTGTTCGTCCTCCACATGGTGCATTCTGGACTAGGTGCTGAAAGGCATCTAGACTAATAACAGCAGGGTCCGAGTGTACTGCGGTATAACTGAGCTTCCGCTACAGCGGGTGAGTGCGAACATACACCCAGGATACTTAAAAGGTATCTGAAGGTATACGTATACCATATGTAGCCCTTGGACTAAGGGAGATAACCCTTACAAAAAATTAGGCGGCCTCGTCAATCTTTGTAAACAGTGACGCTTATCAAGCCATCCAAGTCGATTGTTTTATATGCCGTGTAAATATGAAAAACAATGAAGAGGTGACCACGTCACCAATCAAAATAAAAAATAAATGATAAATAATATAGCGATAATATAATAATTAATCAAAAGGTTTTGTTTAAAAACAATTGATTAACTAACTTGTTTACACTGCTTACAACACACCTGTGAATTAATTATTGATATAAGCCGATTATATACAAAATCATAAATAAATAAATGGAACAATACAATAAATAAAGGTATATAATATAAATAGTACACAAATAAAATGTTTTCTTTAACTGCAAAAACCAAAATAACATTTTCGCTGCTGTAAAATGTGGGACCAATCTAATTCTACATTTTTAGAAGAAGATTCTGTAGAGATTCTTAATTTCACTAACCCCTCCTTTTTAACCTAATATATAAAAAACCAGGCATATTTAAATAAAATAAATAAAATTTATTTATATAAAAAATGATAAAATTAAATAAATATTATATACAAATGAATAAATTACAAAAAAATTAATTAGTTTGTCCAATTGGCGTCACAACGTTGCCAGGCAACTACACGACTTGGAATAAATTTTATTCAGTTTGTTTTTTGTCACATGTATGACCTTAGACTTGATACGCGGATTCCACAATTCAAATAAGGAATATTGACTTTTCAATTTGTTTGCTTCGCGATAATATACTACTTGTTTCGATTTATCGTCATCAATATAAGTAGTAGTATCGGATATTTTGTAATTTTTCCTTTCAATCAAATTAATTTTTTGTTTTTGTGGTGTTGGAGGACAATAAAATTTGGGTATAAATGTTTGTTGGGGATTGACAATTTCCCACTGCCACACATCTGGCGAATTGTATATTTGAAAAAAACATTCCAAATTTTGCGAACAAATTAAATCCAATTCATTCTTTTGACTAGGATTTGGTGAAGTTGAAAATAGATTGCAACTGGGAGACTTAATAATCATTGTAAATGACCAAAATTGAATTGTTTGCGCAAGTTATTATTTACTATTTATAAATAAATTGACTTGCATTGATTAAAAAATCAACCAATCAAAATGGAGTATTGTAAAAGTATTTGGATGAATTTTATTCGTTGCTGTCAAACAAGTCTAGTCCATATTGCTTAATTCCCATTGGTGGAATTTTAATTTAGCGCGATTGTGATAGAAAATAAAGGCAGGAGAGAAAGAAACAGAAAATTCGAAAAATGTATGTGGGTGTGCATAAATAAAAAAAAACACGTGGACTCTATTTACATTCATTTAGTCCAGTCATAAGAACATTCATTTTAATTCAGATTATAACGTTTGTAGGTTAAAAACATTGAAAAATAAGTAAATATTTATTACTTGGATACTTCCCAATAATATTAGTGCTTTTATTGCTTGTTTCAGAACGTAGGAATTTAGCAAACTTAAACAAAGACTGGTAGCTATGTTAATATTATTACATTTTTATAGTAAAACTTTTTTACTTTAAAAGTAATCATGGGGTAATAGGATATCAAAAAGACAATGTCTCATAATTCGAAACAAACATGAAACAACAAATTTTTTCCATTTATTCAAACATTTTGTCAAACGTTTTGTTTGATTTCCCATAAAACGTTGATTTCAATTTGAACTTCCCGAATAGCCATTCGGGTAGTAAACGTAGAATTTGACCAACTAATTTTATTCGTCTAATTGTAATGATGTCATGGAGTGAACGAGAGTCAGTTCTTCTCATGATCTCATCATTTGAAATGTGATTGCGCCAGGTAATTTTTAAAATACTTCTAAGACACCGGCAATGAAAAACATCCTCCATCTTATCAATCTTATCAGTTCGCTTCCGCGTTTTACTTCCATATATTGCCATGGGAATGATTATTGATGCGTACAAACGAAGTTTTGTCTTCAGGCAAATGGAAGAACATGACCATATTGATTTGAGTCTATTGAAGACTGACATTGCCTTTCCAAATCTGACTTTAACATCATTTTCGATTTTTCCGTCTTTACCAATAATGCTTTCCAGATATGTAAAGGAATCAACAGTATCAATATTTTGTCCACTAATTTTAATAAACAAATAATCATTTGACTTTGTGCATAACACTTTCGTCTTTGATTAGTTAATCGGTAAGTCAATACGAGAACTGATATCAGTGAGACGTGTTGTCATAATTTGCATCATTTCTGGAGTTTCACTGAGTAGACCAATATTATTTGCAAAATCCAAATCTGTTAGTCTATCTTAGTCTTTCATTCCTGATGGAATATTGGGTACGGGGTAGTGGCATATGTTAATTCATTCATTCATTCATTTTGGTTGATGATGTGGTCACATAGCAAACGATCGATTTCGATGGCTTGATAAGCGTAACACAAACGTAGAACAATAACAAAATTTCTTGGCTGATAGACGGCATCCTTGTGACGTCGCCACTGTTTGCAAAGATTGACGTGACCGCTTGATTTTTTGTCAGGGTTATCTCTCTTAGCCCAAGGGCTACATATGATATGCGTATACCTTTAGATACCTTTTAAGTATTCTGGGTGTATGTTCGCACCTACCCGCCGTAACGGAAACCTAAATATACCGCTGTGCACTCGGACCCTGATGTTATTAGTCTAGATGCCTAGGGGCACCTTGTCCAGGATGCACCACGTGGAGGACTAACAGTCAGGAATATCACCATTATTGGAAATTGAGACTTTATAAGCATTACTTAAATCCTCAGGATCATTAGCATCCCATATGTCAATCCAACTGACTATACATATATTGGATTTCATTGACCTATTTTGTCACAGCAACTCGACCGTAGCCGGTTTACAGTTTGGTGAAGAAAGGATGGAGGTTAAGGCAAAACCTGACCTTAAAAAATGAATACAAATAAAGTTTGGTTTTTAGGCAAATATTAAACAAAGATTGATAGCTGGTTTTAAACACATGCCCGCTTAGCCATGTATCTAGTGCGAATTATATAACGTAAAATTACATTACAAATTAGGTTAAAAATTAGACAATATCCTAAGTTAAATGTTTATAGGAAATTATGGAAAACAACGAATATTATCTAAAATGTTAAAAATGTATATTTTTTATATTTTTATTTTTATATATGTATATAAAGGAAACGAATTGGTTTAAAAGAAGTAATTTAATTATCTTTACTATTTCAACGAATGTTTCCATTATTGTTTTTGTTCAAATAATAACAATAATAATAATATTAATAATAATAATAATAATAATAACAATAGTAATAATAATAATAATAATAATAATAATAATAATAGTAATAATAATAATAATAGCAATAATAATAGTAATTTATTATTTATTATTTTATTTTATGTTTTACGAGAAACATCTTTTGGCAGTAGACATTTTAGTGAAGCCGAACGTAAGCCCGGTGGTTGGGATCGAACTTGTCAGGTTCAAGTTGAGCGCGCTGTACCACTCGACCACCTTGGTAACTTAATCTTTTTTTCTCAATACTTTAATTATTTAATTATTATTATTATCATTATTATTGCTATTAGTATTATTCTTAATAGCATTATGATTATTACTATTACTATTATTACTATTAGTATTATTAATACTATTATTATTATTATTATTATTGATACTATTATTATTTTTATTACTATTAGTATTATCATTAATACTGTTATTATTATTATTATTATTATTATTATTGATACTATTATTATTTTTATTACTATTAATATTATCATTAATACTGTTATTATTATTAATAATACTATTCTTATTCTTATTACTATTAGTATCATTATTAATATTATTATTATTATTATTATTAATACTATTATTATTTTTATTACTATTAGTATTATTATTATTTTTATTATTATTATTATTATTAATTTATTAGTTCAAATCCTTTCGCTCTAAAAATCATGCGGCAATAAAATTGTTCCATATAATTGTATATTATTATTCCGACTTTGAAAATCGTGAATATTGAGAAATGGTAATTCTATTCGGATTTTGTTCAATCCCGTTATGACAATTATGTTTCTTTCATTTCTTTGCCGCATAGTTTAATGAGATGGTGTCCTCCTGTTGCTCCTTCAACAATATTAACTTTCATGGAATCCAGATTCCTAATCGAATCCTTGTCATTTCCTTGGTAGAGTTAACTTATAATATAAAGGAAAAAAATTGGAAACAATCAATTAATTAAAGCTTATATTAATTTTAGTTATTTTTAGTGTTAACTTGCCAACAAGTTTCAAGTCCAGTCGAAAATGTGGAATATTTGTGTATTTTTTACTGCATTGAGAACACAATTGCAATGTCAAGGTTAAGTGTGAATACTAAAATCAGTTCAATGTTTAATTTTAAATGCAAAAGTTTCATTTGTGTAGGTTTAACAAGGATGCGGACGTTGTATGATGACTGAATCCAATACTTGTTAATCGGGTAACCACATAGATTGTAATGATAACAGAAAGCAAACGAACTAAGATC
>JAKXYG010001139.1:0-85000 GCA_025895645.1 Cardicola forsteri | reverse complement strand
TAGCATCCCGAAGAGATTATAATGCAACTAAAATTTGTATTTCTACTAGTTTATTTAAAAATAAATTGCGCATATTTATAAAATGTATATAATGAGAGAGAAGTTTATAATAATGGAGAAGTTTTAGATTTAGGTTTTTTCACGAGTTATGTAGGAGAAAACTTGGTTTAATAAATAATAATTAATTAAATAAAGTTATTAAGATAATGTTTAATATGGGCCGATTTGAAAAAACTTAAAGACGAAGCTGAAACAACATAGGTCAGTAAATTATTCTATGCAGATATGACTTTATACAAAAAATGGTTTAGACATAGACGGAATTTTATTTTGGGTTTAATTAATTTAAAAATATGTTTTTTGCAGGAGTCATTGGCAAGAACAAGAGGGTAATGTGCACGATTTGATTTTAAAACTTTATAGACTAAGATAAGATCGGCTTGGAGCCATCAATTAAAAGAGAGTACTCCAGCATCCGGGTAAGGCTACTAATAAAAGTTAGTAAATTGAAGAGACAGGATCTCGTTGGCATAAGTTTATGCTGAGCAGAATTTATGAGATTATTATTGACAATAAAATTTACCAAATGGTATTTGACAATTTTTCTCTATGATTTTACCGACAACTGATAAGTTCCATAAACAAAGGCAGAATAGCAGAGTCGTGGAAAACTTTCAAAATTGTCCCAGTTTTGAAAAACAAACAACTAAAAAAAGTAGAAGATTTCTGACCAATCTCATGCACGTCAGTACTCTTGAAGTTGACTGAAAAATTGATTTTGAATAAACTAAGTGAACATTCAAAGCAAGTAGTATCCATGTCAATTTATGTACAAGTAAAATAGTTCTACACTAGATTGTGTAGCCAGCTCTGGTTAATCTACGTTGCAAAATCACTAAATAATAAAAAAGCTTTGGTCAGTTGTTTGTTTGTTGATTATAAAGCTGCATTTGATAGCATATGGTACAAACCGCTTAAGCGTCTTATTGAACTCAATGCTCCCAATCACATTAACTAAATGGCTATCCAATTATTTTGAAAGCAGAACACAATACACCTAAATTAGGTGTAAAAAATCCACTCTAATTTAAAATAACAAAAGTGTTCTACAAGGTGCAATCTTATCTCCTTTTCTTTTTTTATTATACGTGGATGTTCTCCGACCAAAAAAGCGTGCTGCATTTTTTAAATATGCGGATAACATGGCGTTATGTGAATCCATCTCTTCAACCGAAGATAATGTACATTTCCTGCAGTTAATTGGTGAATTAGTTGATTGGTCAACAAACCATAGTCTAAAATTAAATTCTACAAAATGCAAATTAATCAATTTTAGCTCACACAAACCTTTAACACAATTGACTCAACTTTATCCAAAGGTTTGTATTAAAAATGTGAAGATTGACACTTGTGAGAGTTTTCAATATCTCGGTGTTTTACTAAATAACAAACTTACCTGTCTGTGCACATTGACTATTGCTTTACAAACCTGTTATACATACATAAGACGTTTAAAGAATTGAAAATTACGAACATGCTATTAATACATATTTTATAAACACCTTGATTCAATATTATATTGTTGTCCCGTAATATTTCCGGGACTAAAAAGAAAGGATTTTATGAAGTTAAAAAATGTATTACCATCATTAGCCGATCATCAGGCACTCCTTGCAATGAAATTCTTTATGAAATAATTCATCGACATTTCAAGGAATGTTTTCAATTAATCAGTCGTTTTTTTAAACAACTCCAATCATCCACTTTATCGTGATTTTAGCAAATCGTTTGCATCGGGAATGACAAGAAGATCACATATACACGTTAAGTGTAGAACCAATGTGTATTTAAATTCATGTCTGCCGTATTTAGCAAGGTTACTATCCAATTCCAGCAAAGTTCAAAGTAACCTTTACATTAGCCTATCCAAATCATGAGTATGTTTTTTTTGTTTTCTTTGGTCTGACCAATTACCGTTGTTCGTAATCTGCTTATTTTAATTTGTGACCATTTATTATCTTTTATCCAGGGTATTATTTTATTAGCCATCCTCACTCATAAGTCATGAGTCATTCGCATTTCATGTATATTTTTATATTTGCACACTATTAACCATAGTGTCCCCTAAATAATACCATACCTCTTTACGCACATCATATTGAACCTGGCTTTTGAATATACGTTGATTTTGAGTTATTTTTTTTTCTTTTAGTTTATGTAATTTAATCTTCCTTTATTTATTTATTTATTTATTTTTGGATTGATGTTACACACTGCTGTATTTTTATAATTGTACATATTTTGTGTGTGCTGAAAGCTACTTCTAAGCCAATAACCATAAATAATAATAATAATAATGGGTTTATAGCTGTTTGTTTTAAACCTGCAACCGGATTTGTAGATTGGCCAAATAAAGGCTAATTTCTAGATTATAGATACTATATGAGCTAGGACTGGAGTTAGTTCTGAGGCGCATTCTTTAAAAACTCTCGGATATAGATCGTCCGCACCTCTGATTGTTAATATAGGGTGATAGGGGGGACCCGGAGAGAAGAAAGTTTAGTAAAATCTGTGTTAAAAGCAAATTGGAACTTTGTACCAAAAGTATTGCAAACTTCAGGCAACGAAAGGAGTAAACCGTGATTATCTTTAAGTTGGGGAAAAAGTAATGGTAAACCCACGCTTATTTTTAATGTATTTGAAAAGCAAACTCTTGTTTTTAATAGCTTTCTTTACAAAATTATAAAGTCTTTAATATTTGAAACGATCAAGACTAAATGCACATCTATTTTGTAAAACGAGGTAGCTATGATACATATGTAGAAACATGATGTAGAAACAGGGAAGGCCAAATAAATTCCACTTATAAAACTCACAATTACGGAGTTTAAGAAGTTAAATAATACATCGTGAAAATTTGGGCTTAGGGTTATGAGACATACGGAAAGGGGAAAAACGTTCTACATCTACTTTAATAATATTAGAGAATTGTCTATAAAAACTATTTACGTTATCTGATACGGTATAGTCCCAGTCGATGCTTTTAATGTAATCCGTTAAACCAGTAAAATTGGCATTACTGAAATCCGGAATAGACGCGGATCTTAATTTAGTAATTAAGACTGTTCTTGGGAGATGTAATTTGTAGGCCAAAAGAGAATGATCGCTTTTACCCAAGGAGGAAAAAACTGATAACATCAATTATATGTGAAACGTTGGTTAAGGCTAAATCAAGGCAAGAGGAAGAGAAACCTACTTTATATCTGGTAGTAGCAAACACGTATTGGAAAAGTGGATTTTTTATGCAGAAATGCAGCAAACTGGTGTCAAAGGATCTACCAGGGTTAGAAAAAGTACCCAAGTTAATGGAAGAAGCATTGAAATCTTTCATAATTATTTGATATTTATGAAGTTGAGAAAAAATAGAGTAGAGTTCCTGTAATAAAGCAGAATTAAAAGCCACAGAGGGGGAATGAGGTTGGTAAAGGATAGAGAATACAGCATAGTCTCCAGACGAGAGGGAGATAGAAATAGAAAGCAAGTTATATCTATATCTAGTTACATTAAGGAGGAAAAAAAAAGTAATCTAAGCCATCTTTAATATAGAAGAAACAACTAACGCATTTATTTCGCTTACAGTCCAATCGGACGATATTGTAACCTTGGATTAGCAGTTCATTTTCAAAAATGTCATTAGATAGCCAAGTTTCAGTCATACCAATTATATGGGCCTAACCTCAAGAACAATATTACTTATCTCTGCCAACTTATTTAAAAAATTACAGGTATTGGTATAAAATAATTTAGAGGTGTACTGGAAGAGGAAGTAATGGTCTTGTACTTTTTAAACGACGGAAGAAACAGACATAAGAGAAAATTCTGAATATTGGGAATATAAGAAGAGCTGTTTTTCAACCTGAGTGGGATTCACTTGACTATAGCAGTAGCTGATAAATTTGGGTAAGCAGTAGGAATTGACCTCAGGTGTTTTTCTATTCGGCCGTAGCATGATCCTTATGTAAACGGATCTCCGGGACTTGCAACCGTACAGCAGATAGATTACTAAGGATGTTCAAAGTTATATCCGAAGATTTAAAGGTGATTATGACAGGGGAGAGGGAAGATGACGCTTGCAGGTTATATGGGTAGCTTTGAAACTAATAGACTAGGGGTGGCAAATCTTAATTACCTCGGAGATAATTTTCTCAAAATTGGTATTTGTATCAGGAATGCCTTTAACTATTAGATTGGTTTTCCTCCTTCTGTAGGCAGCATATTGTTTAGCTGCCAATAAGATTTTGCTTAAGAGAGCCTAAGGACGGCGTTAGTTGCAGATGGAGAGAGGTTTTCTTAACTGTCAAAACGAGGCTTTCTACTGTAGCTTTGAGCTGGCTTATCTTTTCAGTATGTTTATTAGAAGAGACAAAGAAGGAGGATTGAAAAAACTCTTTTAAATCTTTAACAGATTTGCTTAATTTAATATTACTAGTCTTAATTTTGCTAACTAGATTGAGAATGAGATCTGATTTGGGGTTAGTTGTAGGGACGCGAAATGAAGCAATACGCGAGGGATCAGAAGGCCAGATACAATTTATACAATTAAAGTTACTATAACTGTTGGCTAGTTTACTGTAAAGGTTCGCCGAGAGCTCAGTGTAGGTTTCATGGAACTAGGTGTTACATCTTGAACAAAACATACCAGTTTTTTTACAAACAAACCGCACCCCGACGGTCACAAATTGCTGACAGAAACTTTCATCCTCAGATAAAAAAAATCTAGAAAAATGTAATAAAAATAAAATATCACAAAGCAAAGCAAAGTGATAATTGGATTAAAGGGATTAACAAAATGATAAATCAAGTACGATACATACGAATTGTACTAAATTAAACAACTGGGTAACCACATTGCACAATTGAAACAATGAAAGCATACAAATTACACCACAGCAAAACAAATAACACGTAAAACACTTAAAACACTTGGGTAAGCACAAAACATAATAAACAACTTTTGATCGCAAGTCACGCATGCGCATCGCACTGATCAAAATAAAAGAGTAAAACATGATGGGAAGAAAATGACTTTAAAGTGCCTAAAAACTATAAATTAAAAATATAGCAAGCATTTTTTTGATTTAAGGAATGTTACTTTAATAATGCGGATACTAATAGAAATAAATTCGGGAGCTTTGCAAGAGTGAAATTTTTTACAATTTTAATATTTAAAAACTAAAAACTATAGTTATAGCTATATATACTTTCCTCAGCAATTATTAGTAAATTTTAAAATGTGTGCTTAAAAATCTTTTGGTATTTTAAGGCTGTTAACTTTAGGATAACAGATCTTAACAATATCGTTAATTACTTTCTCATAATTAACTGTAAAATTAAAAATATTATTAACAACTATATAATTGTTATTTTACTATATACACGTTGCTTAGCTATTCTAATAATCTACTTTAGTAAAAACCGAAAAATTGTCTGAGTCAATAAAAAGGAAACAACTAATTTGTAACAGAATTATTAAAGTTTTTAACTCTCCCTTAATAGTTTTTAAAAAATAATAATTTTATAAACGTGTTTTGACTTGTTGGAAGCATTACAAGATTTTATAAAAACTATGTTAGTTTTTATTTTTGTTTAAATTTTATTTAATTTATTATTTTTAGCGGTGTAAAGGATTAGTAATTTAATTGCGTATAAGTGATTTGTACACCTAAAGTTTTAAAGGCTATTTGTAAGACTTAAGTAGATAAAAAAAATCGTTACTAACCTATGACAACTCAGTTAAATTAAAAAAAATTTAACAAATTAAATAAATTTAATCCAGAATTTTTATTATTTTGCATATACAAAATAGTAATTTTTTAGAGATAGAAATAAAAAAAGAAAAATGTTCAATAGCAAAACTTCACTTAAACGTATTACACATATCTTAAATTATTCATAAATTACTTAAAGTTTTTTAGTGATTATTTCTTGCTATATAAGTTGTTAAATTATTAAAATACAATTAAATTTGCAAATTTTAATAACATTATGTCTAGTACAGTTGGTCTTAAGTCCGGTTGAAGAAGGAGGAGGGTTTAAACGCAATCTGGTTTTTGTAAAAACATTGTTAAGAAAACAACAAGAGAACATTATTGCATTAAATTACAACAAAGAATTAAAATCATAATTTCGATTATGGGATACGGCGAAATCCGAATAGAACTACAATTTCCAGTATGCACGATTTTCAGTTAAAAAATTCATGTATAATTATGTGGAACAATAACATTGCCTCATCATTTTTAAACTGAAAAAGTTTTAAAATAACAATAAATAAACAATACATAAAATAATTAGAAAATGTAAATAAATTTTCTAACATTTTATTTGCAATATTAAAATAATGATTTATAGTTTAAAATATAAAATATAAAAATAAAAATATAAACAATTTAAATAATAATATAAAAATTTAATAAGAAAAACAATAAACTTTATAAAGATTTGTAAAATATAAAATAAATAAATAATTAAAAAACTATTTAATAAAATATTTTTTTACTAAAATGTTTTTTAAAATGTTTAATTTAAATAAATAAATTTAATAATTTAATAACTTTTAAAATATAATATTTATTGTCTAACCGCTTGTTTTAAAAACACGACTACTTTTGTCATGGATAAGCGTAAGAGACATAGAAGTAGATCAATTACGCCCGAGAAGGAGATTGTTGAGTCAAAGCGTAGAAAGGATGAGGATAAGAGTTTAAATAAAAAGAAAAATAAAGATGCAGTCGACGCTAATATTTACAGTAGGACGGGTGGAGCTTACATTCCTCCTGCGCGTCTTCGTCAAATGCAGGCCGCTATAACGGATAAATCATCGGAAGCTTATCAGCGTATTGCGTGGGAAGCGTTAAAAAAGTCTATTCACGGTCTGATCAATAAGGTGAACGTTTCAAACATATCGGAAGTGGTAAAGGAACTTTTTCAAGAAAATATAATTCGTGGACGAGGCTTATTTGTTAGGTCGATATTAACGGCTCAATCTGCTTCTCCAACGTTTACTCACGTTTTTGCAGCTTTGATCGCAGTTGTGAATTCAAAATTTCCCAAGGTGTGTATTTTGATATACTTACTGTTGCTTACTCCTTTGAGTATTTAATAAAACGTTTAGGATGATTACTTTTGGGATATTATTGTACTATATGTATAGAATAATATTAATTATTTATGAGATTTTAAAAGCATATTAAATTTAATATAATAAAATCTAGAATAATTATGCTCATTTAGGGTAAAATCTGTTTAAATTTTTATAGTATATTAAAAGGTATAATGAAAATATTTAATACGATGATGGGCTTAGAAGTAATCATTCAGCTTTGTAGTTTCCTTTACACTAAAGTGCATTAAGTGTTTCTTTTTTAAGTTGTAAATTTGTTTGTTAGTCATGTACTACTACTTTTTTAACACCGAATTTGGACTGTTTAGTGTGGAGTTTAATTATTTGAAATGTTTTAAATTATGCATTTGAAATATTATCTAGATTAGCGAATTGGTGCTCAAGCGTTTAATTAACGATTTTCGTAAAGCATTTCGTCGTAATCAGAAAGACCGTTGTCTATCCTCGTCCAGATTCTTGGCTCATTTAGTCAACCAGAAAGTTGTTCATGAGCTCATCATTTTGGAATTACTTACTCTGCTGTTGGAGCAAACGACAGATGATAGCATGGAAGTTGCCATAGCCGTTTTGAAAGAATGCGGTGCAATGCTTACTCGCTACGTTCCAAAAGGCGTTCATGGTATTTTCGAACATTTGAGGCGTATTTTGAACGAGGGTCAATGTGACAAGCGCATTTCATACATGCTGGAAGTCATGTTTCAAGTGAGTAATGCATACTGATATTGTTTTTGACTTCGTCACCTGTTCATTATTTCTATAATGGTATAGCTTATTAAAGTATTGCTTCAGTAACAAACGTAAGAGAAGAGCAAACATTGTAGCTAATGGACAATTATTATTATTATTATTATTACAAAACCCTTTTGCTTAAAAAAATAAGCATGGGGCAATAAGATAACAATTACAGCAAAAATTAACATCAAAGTCTCGTAATTCAAAGAGAACGTGAGACAACAAAATGTTTCCATGTATTTGAACATTCTGCCAAACGTTTTGCTTGTACCCATGAAACATTCATTTCAATTAGATCTTCCCGAATAGTTCTTAGCCAAGTTTTCTTTGGTCTATCAACCTTTCTTTTGCCATTTACAATTGTCCATTCCAAAACCGTTCTTGCTGGTCTTTCGGGCGGTAAACGTAGAATTTGACCAAATAATTTTTTTCGTCTAATTGTAATGATGTCATGGAGTGAACGAGAGTCAGTTCTTTTCATGATCTCATCATTTGAAATGTGATTGGGTCAGGTAATCTTTAAAATACTTCTAAGACACCGGCGATGAAAAACATCCACCATCTTATCAATCCTGTTCGTACGTTTCACTCCCATATATTGCCGTAGGAATGATTATTGATGCGTACAAACGAAGTTTTGTCTTTAGGCGAATGGAAGAACATGACCATATTGATTTGAGTCTATTGAAGACTGACATTACCTTACCAAGTCTGGCTTTAACATCAAATTCGGTTTTTCCGTCTTTACCAATGATGCTTCCCAGATATATAAAGGAATCAACAGTATCAATATTTTGTTCACTAATTTTGATGGGCAAATCATTGTTTGACTTTATGCACAACACTTTTGTCTTTGAACAATTAATCCGTAAGCCAATACGAGAACTGACATCTAAGTTGTACTTTTTCATTTCTCGAATGACTTATTCTAACTGTCTAGTACGAAAAAGTGTGCGCACATTCCATGTCCCAACACTGGTTAAGGTTTTGGCATTGAAAATTCTGCAAATCGAAGATTGAGCTTCCTTTCGGCTTTCACTCAACCCTGTCATTTGTGTAACTGTCATCGAGATACGCGCGATCACTTCTTTGTCGTTGTTTGCCGGAATGGCGTCCTCTTATTGTTTCCGTAGCATATGAATTTTTTACAGAGGCCAGGTTGCTAACCTTGCGCTCGAACTCTCTTTCTTTATCCAGGCTTGGGACTGGCTAAATTGAATCATTTCTGATCCAATCTAGGCTAATGGACAGCATCCTTATATTGTCAATACTTTTCGTATAGGAGGTAGGTATTTGTTATAGTCAAACAAGAGTTCACATCGCATTTTTTTGGTTGGTGGCGTGATTACTCCTCCATTATTTTTCATATTTTTACGACATATAAACGATCGACCTCCATGACTTGCTAAGCGTAGCAGGGAGAAGAATAACGAAGTTTCTTGGCTGGTAGACGGTATGCTTGTGACGTCTCCACTTTTTACAAAGATTAGCGAGGCCGTTTAATTTTTTGTCAGGGTTATCTCTCTTAGCCCAACGGCTGCATATGGTATCCTGGGTGCCTGCTCGCATCCATTCGCTGTAGTGGAATCCCAGTTATACCACTATGCACTCGGACTCTGCTGTTATTAGTCTAGATGCCTGTGGGCACCTAGTTCAGGATATACAACATAGAGGACAAATCGATCGTTCTATATGTCGTATAAATATGGGAAATAATGAAGAGGTGACCACGTCACCAACCAAAATGAAAAATGAATGAAATGAATTTAGCATTCCGGTCACTTGTTAGTTGAAAATAAAAATCTATGATTATCGAGTTTTTGAGGGACATGCACGCTTCTTTAATTATTGGAATTAGTGGCTTAGTGGTTAGGACAACTAAATGAGAATAATTGTGGTGTATTTAACCTGTTGAATTTAAGCAAGATTTAAATCTATAAACTTAAATATCAAAGACATTATGGAGAGTGACCAATTACTAGTTGAACCTATATCATTTTTATCTCTAGGTCTAATAAAGAGTCGTTTATGTGACCAATCTACATTCTTCTGGTAACGCTCAACTTACCGATTAGTCACTGTACCAGATTAATAATACCTACTTAGGTCGTTGTTTTGACTTATCTTGGAAACAATAGCAAAGCCGTTGGACTGAAATATCTGTGCACGCCTCCGAAAACCGTGAACAGTGGAAGTGGATTATATGGGATGTTATACGAACTTATTAGTGTTTGACTATTTCTAAAGTGTTTATTCAAACCGTGTTTCTTTTTTTAGATCCGCCGCGACGGATGGAAAGATCATCCAATTGTGTTGCCCGATCTCGATCTGATACAAGAAAGCGATCAGATTACGCACACTTTATCATTGTTGGACCAGCTTGATCCCGAAACGAAGCTCAACATCTTTCGTTTTGATCCTGATTTTATAGCCAACAACGAAAAATACAACGAAATCAAGGCATCTCTTTTCGATACGAATGACGAGTCCGATGAAGACAATTCGGGAAGCGATGACTCAAGCGACAGTGACGATGAAGATTCGGGATCAGATAATCAAAACGAAGATGGCGATCGGGCTCATGGAGCTGCTGCTGCGAAGACCGTCGGTCAAAAGCAAGATATTATCGACCGGTCTGAAATTGATTTGGTTCACTTGCGTCGGACAATCTATTTGATGCTTCAAAGCAGTTTGAGCGCAGACGAAGCAGCCCATCGCTTGTTGCAATTGAAAATCAAGCCAGGTGAAGAATACGAAGTAGCATCGATGGTTTTGGACTGCTGTGCACAAACGAGAAGCTACGAAACGCGTTTTGGTCAGTTGGGTCAGCGCTTGTGTCGTGTCGTGTTCCAGCCGTGGACCCAATCTAATCCTGCACCTAAGGGAATTGTGACAGCAGATCCAGATTTGGGACCAGGTTCGCGCTATAGGAATAAATCAACGCCAACTGCTTCATCCAAGCCCTCAAAGTCTGAACCGCCTCCTCCTCAGGCAGCCGAAGCTCCGCGAAGTTATGTGTCGCAATTTGAACGTATCTTTGCTGAGCAGTACGCCATTATCCATCGTTTGGAAACGGCCAAGTTGCGCAACGTGGCTTTTCTTTTTTCCCACCTACTGCACACCGACTCGATTTCGTGGGGCGTTTTTGAGTGCGTGCATCTAAACGAACGCGATACAACATCTTCTGGTCGCATATTTTTAAAACATTTATTCCTTGAGCTGTGTTCATTTATGAGTTTGTCCAAGCTCCAAACCCGGCTGCAAGACGAAACGTTGCGACCGTTTTTTGCCGGTCTATTGCCACGCGACAATCCAAAGGACACACGATTTGCCATAAATTTTTTTACTACTATTGGACTGGGTGGACTGACGCTGAATTTGCGGGAACATTTGGAAGTATCGCGCAAAGTTGCTTTGGCTAAAAAGGATACCGAGATGAGAATTAAGGAAGATTTGTTGGATAAAATTATGTCTACCAGCTCATCTTCATCTTCGTCATCATCATCATCATCTTCGTCATCATCCGACTCAGAGTCTGATGCAAGTGACTTCAAAAACAGCCGTCATTGCAAGGAATCGAGGAAGAAGAAAAATAGGAAAACCGAGCACGTTAGAGATTCGAAACATAAATCTTGCCATGAGCTCAAACCCACAACAACAAAGTCGAAGAAAAAGACTCATTCTGACAATGATGATAAGCGTCGACCCTCTCGCAGACGCCGTGAACCTACTCCTCATTCAAGTCGCAATGTTTCTCCTCATTCTCGTCATCGTGATGCGAAGCGTCCACGCAACATGACTGATACGCCCTTTTTTGAAGAGAAACATAATTCTCCACGAAGCCATTCAATAAAAATTAAGTAGAGACAAGTGGTGAATGGTGAATGTAAGTGTATGTACATACAGACTTATTTGTTTTATTTAATTTTGAACTGTAGAATGAATATACATTTTTGTATTTAATTTTATCCGTTTTGTTTCAATGTTTATTGTGGTTGGTGATACAGTCACTTCTTTATCAATTTCGACGGCTTAATAAGCGTAGAAGAATAACGAAGTTTATTGGCTAGTAGACGGCATTTTTGTGACGGTGCTACTATTCGCAAAGACGGACAAGGCTGATTGATTTTTTGTAGGGGTTGTCTCCATTATCCCAACGACTGCATATGGTATACACATACCTTTTAAATATCCTGGGTGTATGCTTGCGCCGTAGCGGAAGCTCAGTTGTACTACAAAAGTTGACGTTTTTACAGACGCTTTGGTTTTTGTTGGACTACCCTGAGTGATAATAACCGGTGGGGGATGTTTATCCCCGATGATGATGTACCGCTGTGCTTTCGGTCCTTGCTGTTATTAGTCTAGATGCCTATAGACTTCTAGTCCTGGATGCACCGCATGGAGGAGGAACCGTAAGTAATATGATTACAATTGGGACTTTATTAGCTTTACTCAGATCCTCAAGATTATTAGCATCTCTGTTTCGTGTCATATTAATTATTGGAAATTTTTAGTAACGATCCCATTGTTATTGAGACTGATGATACATTTGACTCTATTCCCATCTGAGACTAAGACTGAAGTGATGACAGTGTTACTAACCTGCAATTATGAAGTAGTTTTGAGAACCAAGCTTTTTAACGTCCTATACAGGCTGGATCATCATTTGACAAAAAAGCACATAAATGAAAATTTATCGGTATTTGTTTCGCTGGAGAAATCGATTTTTCTACTTACTGGGTCATCTTCCTAATGACTTTGTGTTCTATGCTGCTCCTGCACAATTTTGTTGTTTTAACTTTTAAAATGAACTACAAACCGAGACCCTATCCACCTTTTATAAATTGACATAAGCACAAGCCCAATACACTTATTAGTAAAGTTATAATCCACATTAATATGTAAAGCTATTTGGCTAAGAAAGTGAAAAGCATAGCAGAAGACTGGGCGTCTTCATCAACTTGTGTAGTCACAGATTATTTTGTAAAATCTTTATTTACTATTCTACGATGAGAGAATATTCTTAATAATGTGCTAGCATTAACTGGAAAGGATATAGATTAATAGTTTCAGTTCTGAATCTCAAAAAGTTTAAAATACCTTTGACCTATCATACCTTCCACTTGGAAGAGTACAAGACAAGAAGATGTGTCAGCGTAGACGTACAGGTGACATTCATTCACTCAAATCATTTGCTGTATACAATCCATTCTATAATCTTAAATACCCATTTTAAAGCCGTTTTTGATTATGTTCTGGATGGTAAACGTAGAAATTACCCAAGTACCTTCTTTCATCCATTTTGTAATGTCATATGGTCAATAAAAATTAATTTTCATGAATATTCCGCATATGATTGCGATAATTTTCTAAATGAAAAATATTTGTTTCTATTCGCTTCTAATTTTCATTTGTACGCAGGGCTACAGGCATAGCGTCTGGCAGATTTTCCTCTTCCAGGATACGGAAGAACGTGTGCTTTTTCCATCCTGGTTTTAAAATATATATTTAGATTTATTTAACATTTACCAGGATAATACTTTACATTTAGTACTTAATCAAAGTAATGCTGTGGTCAACATTTATTATAATCCTAAAAATAACGTATGCTTTAAATGTAGACTAGAAATTTAATTAGTAAAAACGCCTCATTTTTGACTGCTTTAAACAAAAATGTAAGCGCTTCAAGAAATAAAATTTTATGACAATTTATTCCGTAATAGAAAAAATAAATTTAATGATAAATTGGATGACTCTTATCATAAACGTATAGAAGAAAATATTATTTAAAATATTTTATGTGTACAAATTCATTCAACAGACGTCGCTAACAATCACAGTAATAGAGAATGTTTTATTACGCAATATATAATATTCATAAGTTAATAGAGATATTGTACAAAAACTTTGGATGGTTCATGATAAAAATTGGATAAAATCATCTAAATAAAGTAGATCGTCAAATATTAAAAAAAAACAGATATGGAAGTTTTCAATCTTGTTCTAAACAGCACAAAATACTTAACAATCAATGTTACCCCCATTGTTTTTAAGCACTTGACCCAAACGGTTAGGTATGCCGCTAATAAGGTTATTAAGGTGGTCTTTTGTAATGTCATGTTCAATAACAAATTGTATTCTGTCATATAAATCTTCAATTTCAGCATGCATATTAATATTGTATTTCAGCAAAGTGAAAAATGTTTCAATGACATTGATATCCGGACTATTAGGTGGCAATTGTAATAAAACCATTTTTTTCGAGTTCAGTTCATCTAATGTCTAAATTTAAAATAAACAAGGTAAATTGGGTTAAATTTAACCATACTTCTTTGGCAGTATGATGTGGAGCATTGTCTTGAAAGACATGCGTAACTCCAGTATAAGTGTTTTGCAATTCAGCATAAAAAGCCTCCTTCATTATTGAAATAAAATTTTCACTGTTTAAAGCACCAGATATGACTCGCCACTTAATAGGTTCATTATATTTAATACCGAACCAGCACATACATTGTTGAAAATGGGATTCCTTTCTAACAATTGGAGGTACTTTTTTTCGAAATTTTGATTTGGATGACAGCTTATTCCTATGACCAAAAGGTTCATCGTGAATCATTGTCTCACCTACAAAAAATACAGAAAACCAATAACATAATGGACGTTCAATCCATTTTGTACAAAATATAAATCTAGCTTCCATGTCATTCTTATTCATTAATGTTTCATTTTTTTGATCATTTAAAGCACGAATGATTTTTGAGGGATGTACACTGTAAAATTCTGCTAATTCGTTATAAGAATAATGTGTGTAGTTTCTAAGTCTTCTGATTACATTAATGTCCTTATCAGTAAGGTAGCCAATCAATTTATTGCTTGTATTCATGATAACTCGTGACAAACAAACATAAAATGCGCCAGTTCCAAGGTAAATTAAAACAATTAATTTAATAAAATTAATTCATTTTAATAAATACAAATAAAAAAATTGTATGTTTTTTTGCAATAATAAAAATTATTAAACTATAATTTTATAACATTGTTTGATATTAAAATAATTATTTTAAACAATAATTAAACACAAAACAATAATAATCCGATTATTTTAAAAATTACGTAATCTCTGATTGCTAATTATGTTTACATAATTTGCAGGTTAATACATAACTTGAATAAGAGAATCTTAGTTTCAATTGTATGAAGATATGGTGGTTTTAGTTTTCATGTTTATTCTCAAGTTATGTTGGAAAAAAATCCCTTTGGTATTCGGTTCAATGTTATCAGATATCAATGAATAATAAAAATTTTTAAAAATAAATTATACATATATATAAAATTAAGATAGTACTTATCATATGCCGATTTGAAGTCGAAGCTGAAACAACGTAGGTTGGTGAATTATTCCACGCCGAGATTACCTATACGAGAAATGGTTCACATGCAGACGGGATTTAATTCTGAATTTATTTAATTTAAAAAAGTGTTTTGTGTAAAAGTCATTAACAAAAACAAAAAGGTAATCTACTTGGTCTGATTTTAAAAGTTTGTAGAATGAGTTAAGGTCGCTCCTGAGCATGTTGTTAAAAAAGCTTAAGAGATTGTAAACGGTGTGTGTAGTTTGCATTCTTAAGTTGTCTAGGGACTTTAGTAAATTTTCTTTGTACTTTTTCTAAAATGTTAATGCCAATCTTTTAAAAAGGGGGACGTGACAAGTAAAACAATAATACACCAATTATTTTTAAAATTACGTAAATCAGTTTGTTAATTATGCTTACATTATTTGTAGGTTGATACATACTTGAATAAGAGAATCTTAGTTTTAATTGTATAAAAATATAGAAGTTAAAATAAAATATTAAACGAACAGCAATCTGGTAAAATGGTTAATAAAAAACTAAAATGTTTTTGTTAAAACTGAATTTCAACATTTGAAGTGTTAGTGAAGTGACTATGTGCAAACTTGCGCTTAGACCCTCTTTCTTTATTCAAACTTGGAACTAGCTAGATTGAATTGTTTTTTGTCCAAACTAGGCGGAGTTAAATGTGCAACAATATAAAAATTGTAATAAAAATAAAGATAATAATTTTAATTGTTTTTTATCTACAGCAACAGATATTATTGTAAATTTAACGCAATTTACATAAAAAAATATTTGTAAAAGAATGTTTGTTTTTGGCATTTTTACTTTTTATAGGCAATTCATTAATAAATGCAATGTTTTTATTTTTATTAAAACTTTTCAGTAAACATATACAATAATCCTATTTTTGAGGTTCTGATTTATTTTACTTAAAGACAAAACTTCGTTTGTATGTATCAATAATTATTCCTACGACAATATATAGAAATAAAACTTGGAAGCAAACAAAGAAAATTAGTGAAATAGTAAAGTTTTTTTATCGCCAGTGTTTAAAAAGTATTTTAAAGATTACCTGGTGCAATCACATTAAAAATAATAAAATTATGAAAAGAACTGACTCTCGTTCACTATTATTATAATTAGATATAGAAAACTACTTGATCAAATTTTACGTTTATTGTCTAAAAGATTAGCAAGAATGATTTGAGAATAGACAATTAAAGATAATAATAAAAAGGATAAAATAAACCACAGCAAATTTGGCTAGAAACCAGTTGGAAAAAATTTAATAAAAATTTATAGAATCAAAACAAAACGTTTGGCAAAATATTCGAATATATAGAAATATTTTGTTGCCCTGTTTGTTTTGAATTATGAATTTTTGTTGTTATTGTTATCTTATTGCCTTATGCTTGTTTAAAAAAAAGTTTTGTAATAATAATTATTATTTATATTTATTTGTTATGCTTAGACAAAGATCTCTCCCAAATTTATTTTAACGTCTAAAAACAACAATAACACCAAAATGTATATATTTTAATTGTGAACACAGTTAACCGTTACAAAACATAGTATCCCATCCAGTCGTTGTAGTTTGGATATAGATTTCGGGGCAATGCATTTTGTGCGTAAATCATAAATACACATTGTTGACCCGTTTTGGTATAATAAAATCCGCCACACGGTTCCCAATTGGTACATCTAATTGTGCAAAAATAAAACAAAAAAACTCCAATAAATTATTTACTTATTTTTGTAAGCAACTGCAATAAATTTTATTTTATTTTTATTTTTAATACGCAAAACATTTTTTAGCAGTAGATACTTTGGCAAAGCCGAATATAGGCTCGCATTTAATAAATCAGTCATGACAATCAAGTTGAACGTTGTACCGCTAAACGATATTGGCTGTAACAGTTTTAAGAAAGCTACTGGAATGTAAATTTCAATTTGGGTAGACATAAATCCAAATGCTACTATTGATATTTTGTTTAGTTTTGCTTGATGCTCATTTACTAAAATCGTTTTTGTAAATTATTTAGGAACCAAATAATAAATAAATTTTAAAGTTTTTAAACATATTTTGTGTAACAATTATTATATGCTTAGAATGTTTACAAGAAATGCATCTTTTAGCAATAGATATTTTGAGCAAAATCAAAGATGGGCTTGCATTTAGTAAGCGAATGGTAGAATTCGAGTCAATATTCACCAAGTTCAAGTCAAGCGCTGTACCGCTTAACTACTTTGACATTTTATATACTTCTATTAACAGCAATACTCATATATTTTTGGTAGGTTATTTAAAATTTGTACTAAAACAGAATTAAAACTAATTTTACAATTATGTATTGAAACGTTTGTTTTAGAAAAATAGGTATACGCACAAAATAATTTAATATCATTTTGAGGTACTTTATGCATCTATTTAATTAATAAAAGTTATTCTGACAGATAATAGAAGGAACATCGGTACACTTACAAAAATACCATAAAATTTATTAATTTTCTGTTTTTTTTACACATACAACATTTGTTGTAGCTAATTTTGTTTATTTATTTATTTTTACTATTTTTATTGTCTTACAAAAAACGCATTTTTTAACAATAGACAAACATAGGCCCGCATTTGATCGGTCGGTAGTAACATTCGAACTCCTATACTCACCCAGGTTTAAATCAAACGCTTTACCGTTAGGCTACTCTGTCACATTTTGTAGTAAAAACGTAGAATATATAAAATTCAAAGCCTTTTTTATTTACAGTATAATTTCATTATGTAAACACAAGATTGGTCAAAATAATGTACTTTTGGTAAGTTGTTAAATAAACGGCAGTTTTTAAGTTACTAGACGTCTATATAAGTAAATGGGTATATAAATTTCACTTTATACCAATGTTTAAGTGTATTAAAAATGTTCTACTGGATAATTTAGTGCTACAGCATTTGACTCCAATTTGGGTAAGCATGGATATGAGTACAACTATTGGCATTCAACGCAAGTTTTCATTTGACATTTCTAATTATTTATTTAACGCAAAATGTTTTGTGTTAAAACATTTAACTAAATAAAAATAAAATAAAATAATTAAACTATATAACAATAATAATAACAATAATAATAATAATAATAATCCGCATGTATCACAATTTTACTACTGTGAATTCGTTTTTTTTTTTCAATTTTTAACACATATGTAAACTTTAAAACCACCGAATTGTAGTAAATTTATTTTTAGTAAATATTACAAAATCGATAAACAACACGATTAAGCATTTATTTATTAGTTTATTTTAAGTACCCTAATCAAATTACATAAATCAACTTTTTATTTTTGAAGCGTAACTTATTATAGCAATGTTGGTTAATGATTTATTATTGTTATTTTACAGTTGAATAATACTCTGAAACCAATCAACGTTTTGTCGTTATTAAGACAGAAGAGTTAAAGCGCCATGTGTTTATAAGGCTACACATTGCTATAGTAACAACAAAAGTTAATACCTTAATTTTTACAAGTTACATAGATTATGTGCACGCATTTTTAAAACAGATAGTTTAAACGAGCATTGAAATAATTAAATATATATTTAGCAAACCAACATTTTGTGCATATGTGTTTTGGGTTGATTTAGTAATACATTGGTAGACTCAAATTTGGGTGGGCAATGGTATGAGTATCACCACCGATATTAAGTGTGTTTTATGTTATATATTAGACCACATTTTGAATATTGCGTCTAAGTAACTTCCCCAGTGCTCAACAGTGTGTACAACATGTTGAACAATAGAACAAGCCCCAGATCACCCACAATTGGTAGAAAACATTCAACAAGTAAAACAAGATGATTAGTTTATAATTATGCATCTTAAAAAACACAAAACCATAAATGTAAGACTAATAAAAAATAAATACTTAGAAGATTTTTCACATTTAATTGTAAAAAAAGGATGAAATCTGAAGGCTTCATTCTTAATGCGGCTGTTAAGATACCTCCACTTAGTCGTGCCCATAGATTACAACGAGTGGAGTTTGCTCAAAAGTACAAACATTATTCATCGTCATTTTGGAGATCAATATACTTCACAAATGAGTGTGCTATATCCTATGAGTCATAGACTAAACATTCAAAAGTTATTTATAGTCCAAATTTCCCACTCAACCATACTAGTACTACTATAAAAGTTGTACAACCTTCATGTGTCAATAAATATTTTGCAATTAAGTACAATCAGTCTCCTAAATAGATGCATACAGTGGCAATTTAAACAGCGCTGAATTTGTACAAATATTTGTTTCATAGTGAGCTGTTTAGAAATGCTACAGAACAATTAACAATTATTCAAAACGATGCTCCTGTGCATACTTCAAAAGTGGTAATGTGTATTTTAACATAATTTACAATTTACTATACGTTTTCCTTATTTAGACCACTAAAGCTTTGAAAAGCAAAAGCTTACTTTATTCAACTTCCTCCATAGTCCAGACCTCAATGTAATTAAAAACTTTTTAGTATTTTAAAATGTAAGTTGAACTGCATGAAAACTGACGTATTATTGAAGTAAAAATTAATCATGTTATAAAAGATTGCGTTTAAAGTACTATATTGGTACGTTCATAGATTCCTACACAAAGCGGCTGGCAGAAGTTGAACAAAAGCGTAGATATTACTTAAATTACTAACATTATTAAGTTTGTTATCTTTATTTTGTATACCTATGTACTTTAGTAGATAAAACTATTTTTCAAACCAATTATCTGTGTTTGTTTCTAAGTTTTCATAATGGTGGTATTGTACTTTGTTGCTAAAACGAATGTTATTGTGTTGGAAGAAACGTAACAACAAGTACAGATAATCAAAAAAATTTTATAAAGTTAAAAATTATAATAAACCTATTTCAGAAACCAAAAGAAATAGTTTAAACAATTTTACTTATTCTACAATAAGAAACAGAGCAATTGAACTGGTTTAACTCTACAATCACCAAAGATCAAGCCGCTTATTACCAAAAACGAAAGGATAACAGATTAACCTTTTGTAAACTATAGAGTAAACGACACTTATGTCATTGGCGTTCCGTATACTTTGCTGATGAAACAATGATTTGGGACGAACCATTTGGCTTTAAAAACAAAGTGTTGTGTGAGACGAGTTTTCAAAAATATTCACTCCGGTTGTTAGAAAGAAAGCCCACCCTCGACAAGTAATGTGTTGGTTTGGTATTAGTGATAATCAACCTATTAAATGGAGAATTATATCTGGTACCTTAAATAGTGAAGAATTTATTTCAGTTATGAAAGATGTTTTTTATTATGAAATGCAGCACATATACACTGGGGTTACTACTGTTTTTCAGAACAATGCTCCATGTCATACGTTCAAAGAGGTAACGTTATATTTATCTAAGTTTACTTTATTTGCTTTATATTTACATTTAGACAGTAGAGGAGCTAAAATCAAAATCCATCTTCACTCAGTTGTCACCTAACAGCCTGGATATCAATATTATCAAAAATGTTTTCAGTATGCTAAAACGTAACATCAATAAGCATACTAAAATTGAGCATTTATGTAAACGTATTCGGTTTGTTGTTCAATATAAGCATTTGCCCAAAATGGCACAAAACTCTCATCGATAGCATTCCAAAAACGCCTGGATCAGGTTGTTCAAAAGAAAGGCGATCACATAGATTATTAAATTTTTTAAACTTTGTAATGTCCTTAATCATTTGGTAACTGAACAAATTGCATGTAATCCGTATTTTTATTAATAGTTGACGTTATAAATTATGTTAATCATTTTACTCCATTTCCGATTTTGCACCCGTTGATATTTTATACAATTTTTTTACTTACAATATATATGTATATATAATTATAGTTTTTTTAATTATTATACAGTATTGTATATATTATAATTGAAGTGGGACGTTTCTCTTGTATGATATGTAGTTGTTAGAGAGGTTTTAGTTTAATGATCCTTTTGGTGCAATTGTTGTGAGGGTTGATATGTCTAAGATAAGTAACAAGTGCTACATATATTTCAATATCATAGTAGGTCAACATTGGATTCACTTATGTCACTATCTGTAGTATTAATAACAATAATAATATTGATAATAATAGTAATAACAGTATTAATAATTTTAATATTATTAATATAAGAATAATATAATTATTAATAATAATAATACTAGTAATAGTAATTAAAAAATGTCAATAATATTAATAATAATAATAATAAAAACATTTTGTACATCAACGTTTGCCAATAAATTGAAATAGTAATAAATGATTGTCATTACTTATCGACACCAAACAAAATCATTATTGAAATGTACGTACTCAATTAAACAATTGCTCAGTGTGCAATGATCTTGCACTATGTAACACTTTTTATGAGCTTCCGATTCAACTTCGTCAATTGTTTGTTCTTCAATCAATTTTGTTATATTTTCTGCTCCAACCACGTGATATTCGGCCAAATGTATTGGTGTTTTTTCCATTTGTTTGTCATTACGTGCAACTTTCATCACACATACAACATGTAACTTTCTAATTGACCCAAGAATATACAGTTTTTGATCATTCATATGATAGCCGACGACATACGATTTATAAACTAATGAATTGTATTTGTTTGTTTCAATAATTTTTCTTTTACCATAAGTATGTGTTTCATTACTATCGTAATAATAATTATAATCATTATCATTATCATTATCATTATCATTATTATCATTGCCATTATTTTCATGGCTGTTCTGTTCTTCGTCAACTGACGAATTTTCAGTATTCGTCGCCACTTCACTGACAAACGTGACGGTATCTGTAGTAAACTGGAACCATTTAGACAAAGGTTCTTTGGTTTGTGTTACTTTAAACGAATAAATTCTTGTCCAAAAATAAAGATCCAAATTTATGTGGCGTATATGCATTACATCTTGTAAATTGGGAACTTCCATAGTTACGTTGAGTTCTTGCGACAAGTTGGAACATATAGAATGAGCTTCGCAAAATGTAGACACCTTTTTTTGTATAAAAACGCAAAAGAATTTCGAATTAGATTCAATAACAGTTAGATCTTTGGGGCACTCGATTGAGTAGATGCATGGGGTAATGACAAAAAAGTAAAGAAAAAAGCATAAAAAATACATTTTTGTTTTTAAATAATATATATATATATATATATATATATATATAATACCGAGAGAAAAAAAGATTTTAAAGGTTTGTTACAATATGTTGCAAAATGTAACAAAATGGTTTTATTTTTATTTGAGTAACTATAACAACAAAATAAACGTTAACAAGAGGCGTGCATAACTATAAACAATTGTAGATTGTCATTATCTTTTTGTAATTCAAAACAAAAGCGATAAATAGTGTTAGAAAGTTAAGTGCAATGGAATTGTATTAGTTATTAAATTATTTTTACTTTACATTTAAATTTGCTGTTTATTCATTGAAAAAGTGTTAGATAACAAACATTTTTTAATAAAGGTAAAATTGGACAAATGTACGAGATAAACAGGTTAAAAAAAGCTGCCGCAAAGATAAGAATGATTAGTTAGAAAACAGATGCAGAGAAGCAGATAAAGCAGCAGCAAAAAATGATTCCAAGACTCTGTATAAAATTGTTAAACACTGTCGGGAGTTAGAAGGAACACCGATATCTAATCAAAGGAAAAGATGGTTGTTTACTTCTAACAAATGATGAACAATCATCTAGATGGGTAGAACATTTAAAAAAGTACTTAATCAGCCTATACCAAATACTCATAGATTTTGATAATGATGATGATATGAATGTAACTCAAAAATCCGGAAATATGCATTGATGACATTTCTGTAACTGAAGTGATTTATACAATTCAAAGGTTGAAAAACAATAAGTCAGGAGGACGACGAGATAACTGCAGAAATGCTCAAACATGGAGGTAATGTTGTAGCAAGTGAGCTTGCTCATTTATTTAATGTTATATGGAATAATCAAACAAGTTCCAAATGATTGGTGGCAAGGAGTAATTGTAACTCTTCCCAAAAAGGAAATCTGAATGATTGCAATAATTAGCGCGGAATAACCTTATTGTCTGTTCCTGGTAAGGTGTTTTGCAAAGTAATTTTAAATCGTTTAAGTAATGTGAGAACAACAAGCAGGTTTTGAAAGGAAGAAACTGTATTAAACAAATATCACCCTTCGTAACATTATTGAGCAAAGTCAAGAATTTTAGCAATTACTTACAATCAATTTTATTGATTTTATGAAAGCTTTTGACAGTGTTCATCAAGAATCTTTGTGGAAAATCGTTAAGTTTTACGGAATATCGTTAAAATATGTGAATATTATGCTTTCGCTATATCAAAATTCAAGTTGCTGCGTTTAAACAAAAGTGGTTATACTGCTATGTTCGAAATTGTCACGGGAGTATTATCTTTTATTATATATGTTATTTTATTGCCCCATGCTTATTTTTTAAAGCAAAAGGGTTTTGTAATAATAATAATAATAATAATAATATATTTTATTGTTTCATTTTCATATTGAATCCATACAATCCATACAATAATGTTAAGAAATGCGTTGCCAAAAGGTCACTGGCCTAATTAAAACGTTTAAAGACCTACAAAACTTGAAAACCTGCTTACATTTTTTTTTATTAGAAAAAACAATATAATAATTGTAAATTTATTTTTAATTCTTTAAAATCAATATGTGCTAATAAAAAATATTTAATTTAATTAACAAAATACAAATCGTATTTTAATATTACATTTATAATTAAAATAAAAAATTTTTTTATAAATTTTTTTATTATTTTAAATTAATTTGTAATTTTTTATGAATTAAAAATTAACGTTTGTTTTACTAAACTGTAATTGTTATTTATTTATTAAAAATTAAGTTACTTTTCAAATACTGGACGAATGAATTCTCTTATTTTCCAAATATTTATTTTAACAAGTAATCAGATTATTAAATTGTTATTGTTTATTTTAGATTCTTGTTTTTTCTGAAAAATATTTTACTTCAGTATTCCAATGTATTACTTTTGCAACTAGTTTAATTTATGATTCATGTCCTCCCATTATGTGATTTGAAGTTACCTATCCTTCTTCTTTCTCCTTTAGTGATCATTATTCCCAAACTGCAAAAATGTTTTGTTTTAAATTAATTCTTTAAAAAATTGTTATTTTTTTAATCCTAACTTGTTTCCAAATTATTTACTCTAATTTTATTTGACTCCCATCTCGAATATTGCTTCCAAATTACATCCCCTGTCTTAACAATAGATACAATAATTCTAGACAAGATTCAACAACGTATCACTAAGTTAGTCAAAGGTCTTAAAAATAAACAATATATTTTCAGTCTTAAATATTTTAATTATTTTCTTTCAGGAAAAAGGTGATTTTTAAAAGATTTTATTTTAATCCTTAAAATTTTTTATTCAAACCAAACAGACCTTATTATACCTATTCTATGTAATTCTCTATATCGGTATGAATTTAAATTCTTTAAACTTAGAATAAATTTACAGCTCAAATTTAATCGTTTTTCTCATTGGGTCAATAATTCTTAGAACCGTCTTTCTAGTCACACACTCAACTCTATCAGCCTTGCTTCCTTTAAAAATAAGTATGATAAATTATTCCTATTAACTCAATTCTTTTAATTTTATATTTTTTACACTAAATTTTAATTTAATCTTTTTATTTTATTTTTAATTTTATAAATTTTTTATTTTGCATTATCTTTTATTATATATGTTATTTTATTGCCCCATGCTTATTTTTTAAAGCAAAAGGGTTTTGTAATAATAATAATAATAATAATAATATATTTTATTGTTTCATTTTCATATTGAATCCATACAATCCATACAATAATGTTAAGAAATGCGTTGCCAAAAGGTCACTGGCCTAATTAAAACGTTTAAAGACCTACAAAACTTGAAAACCTGCTTACATTTTTTTATTAGAAAAAACAATATAATAATTGTAAATTTATTTTTAATTTTTTAAAATCAATATGTGCTAATAAAAAATATTTAATCTAATTAACAAAAATACAAATCGTATTTTAATATTACATTTATAATTAAAATAAAAAAATTTTTTATAAATTTTTTATTATTTTAAATTAATTTGTAATTTTTTATGAATTAAAAATTAACGTTTGTTTTACTAAACTGTAATTGTTATTTATTTATTAAAAATTAAGTTACTTTTCAAATACTGGACGAATGAATTTTCTTATTTTCCAAATATTTATTTTAACAAGTAATCAGATTATTAAAATTGTTATTGTTTATTTTAGATTCTGTTTTTTCTGACATTTTATGGAATATTCCTGATGATTTTAACGGTCAATTCAATGCGTATATAAATGAAAAATCAAGGAATATTCATGTTTTTCCCTTGCTTAATGTTAAATTAAGTAAAAGTAATTAAACATTTGTATTGTTTAAAATAATTAATACAAAATAATTTTTATAATAATTATGACGTTAATAAATACTTAATATTATAATAAAAAGCAAATCTGAGTTGATTAAAATTAACGGATTAAAATATATCACTAATATTGTATTACATAAAATTATATTTATATTTATATTAAAAAAATTAAAAATTGTTTAGCAATTTAGTTGTTTAATTTAATATATTTACAAATTATTGTGTTTTGTTAGTTACATATGATATATTGATTTTAAACATTTATATAAAGCAATTATTTATAATTTAAAATAATTTTTATTTTATATTTTTTTATAAATTATACCTTAATTATATAGTTAAATAAAACTTAATTGTTTAATTGCAAAAAATAATTACTGTGAAACATTTCGGGAATAATGCCAGAAAAAAATATATAAAAATTATAAAATATAACATTTATAAATTATAAAAATTTTTTTAAAAAACATTAATTAATTTAAAAAAGTTAATTTTATAAAATTGAAGCAAAAACGATCAAGTGAACATAGACATTTTTAATAAATTTTATTCATAACATTATTTTTAAATGTTTAAAATAAAAATAAAATATTATTTCCAAAATTTTTAATATAATTTTATTAACATTCTGTTTTTATTAAAAATTTGTTTTATTTTAAAACATTTAAAATAGTTATTTAATTATATATTCTAATAAAACATAAACATTTAATAATGTGATTGCATTTTTCGGTTTTGTATAAACATTTAACATTAAACCATTTTTTACGTAAATACTTAACTTAACTTAAGTTTAAATATAAATTATTTTTATTTTTATTTTATTGTAAATGTTTATTAAAATTATTTTGTTAAAGTGTTAAAAATAGTAAATAAATATTTGAAATAAGAACATAAAATTTAATATTGTAAACTGGAAGTTTTATGTAAGATTATTTAAAATAAAAAAACTAAATAAACTAATATCAAATTAGTTTTTTAATTGTGTTTTTGTATTAAATAAAAACAATTAATTAAAAATATGTTCACATTTATTAATATATTTAGTTAATTGTGGATAAAAATATTAAATAATAGTTCTATTTACTTTTAGTCATTTAGGAGCACTATGCAATTATTTTTTTTAAGTTTTACACAAACATAAATTTAAGCCCCATTTGGTGTTAAACCAAAGTTTTTACTATTAAGTTACGGGTAGGTAAATTTAACTTCTTTTAATTAACTTTTTTTTGTTTTATTGTAAAAACTTTATTAATAAAAAAGTATTTACATAGTGTTAAAATTTTAATATTAATTGCGTAATAATTTGTGAAAACGTTTTTAATGAATAAACAAGAAACCCAATATAAAGTACTATAATTTGTTATTAAATTGTTTTATTAAATTAAATACTAATAATAAATTTATATAATTTTTTAACAAAAAATAAAATGTATAAATAATACTTTCCTTGTTTACTTAAAATTTCACAACATAATGTTTATTTCAACTTTTACTAACAAAATTAGGAAACAATTAATAAATAGGAGTTACAGTTTTAAGTTAAACTTAATGTAGTTAATATAGTGATTAAACTAAAATAAATAAAAAAATTACATAGAATAAAAAAAAGCAATTACGATAGTTTTTAATAAAGCAAATTTAAATTAAATTTACAAAGTGTTTAACTGACAATGCTTTTTTTAAAATAATAACATATAATTTTTTTTAAATTAGTAAACATTTTTTTAATTTTTTTATGCAAACTAAGCACAATACAAATTACTTAATTTAAATATATTAAAAATATTAAGTGTTGCTAATGGATTAGATTAACTAATTTATAAAAACAGTTTTGTTACAACCACACCCAAACTACTACTGATTTATAAATTACTATTAACTTATTATTTGTTTGCCTAAAAAGTAGTTCTACTTTTCATTTTGTTAATTTTTTGTTTTCTTATTGTGTCTAAAATGTTGATTAATTTATTTCTAAAAAATATTTTATAATTTTGTAGAAATTTTAATAAAAAAATGTATTTTCGGTTTGTAGCTAAATTAATAATTTAAATAAATGTTTTTGGCATTTTGAATTAATAAATTATAAATTTACAATACTACATTATTTTATTAATTAAGTTTATACATAAATTCTAAATTTTAACACAATTTAAAACATAAAAAATAATTTAATAAATAAAATTTTTAGTTTAGTTTATTTCTAAATTTTTTTATTCAAAAATATTTTTTAATATCTGTTTAAAAATAGTTTGTTTAATTATTATGTTTAATTACGTAATAAATATATATTTAAAAACTACACAACTTTGTACACATTAATATTTTATCTTCATTTATGCCGGGATAATCTAGTAGTACAGCGCTCGACTAAGACGTGGTTTAAATTCTACCAACGGCACTAAATGCTGTTTTATGTTTGGATTGGGTAAAATGTACATTGCTAAAAATGCGTTTTCTATTAAAACATTAAAAGTAGTAAAAATTAAATAAATAAAACATTAATAAAAAAACTAACCAGTATATTTCTTAAAAATTGTATTGTAATTTTTGGTGTCATTGTCAATATTAAAGACGTTTTATTGTTTACGTATGTGAAACGGTTTAGCAATAACAAAAATTAGACACAATTATTTTTTTAATTATGCTAATTATGTTAAAACATTTAAACATAAAATGTACTCTATAAATTATAAAAAAATATTTGTAAAAGTACAATTTATTTAAGCTTTTAAAAATCTGTGTTTAAAACAACGTTAACTGTAACTGCACATTTTATGTTACTGTTATTAGATTTGATACTTCAAATACAATACATTAAAAAATGTATAGTAGCAAAAAAATGTAAAAAGTTATAAAACATTAGAAGTAAAAAATGATAAATGTTTGTTTTTAAAAAAATGTTTTTTAAACATTCAAGTATTAAAAAATTAAATAAAGAAATTCTTAGAAAAAAATAACCAATAAACAATCTAAAATTATGGGGAAAATATTTATATTGCATAGAGATATTTTAATTTTTAATATTACAACACAAATTTCTAGTCTACTTCTTTTTTTATTATTATTATTATTATTATTGCATGAATAATTTACTAGAATCATTTTAGTGTTATTAATGGCGCTCGTAACCATGGCTATCTAAGTTCCAGTCCAGCGCTGTCTTACTAGATATTTAAATCAAATAATTTGTTTATTAAACTAAATTTTTAAACTATTTAAAGTTTATTTTTATTTTGAATTTGTGTATGTATTTGTAAGTGCACCAGTAAAAAAATTGTTGAACAACAAAATTTAATATTTCACATTAAAAAAAATAGGATAAAAATTAAATTACTGTCAACAATAAATTTGAATTATCCTATGTCATTTATTAGCAAAATGCTATTGTATAGTTTGTTAATCTTTTATAGGAAATATTTTTTAGCAGTGGATATTTAGCAGAGCCAAACGTAGGTTTATATTTTGTAGCGGAGATAAAAAGCAAGTCTACCCAAATCGAGCACTGTACTGCTAAATCACCACAACACGCTAAGCAATTAGCATATTTGAATTGTTCTAAACAAGAAGAAGAACACAAAGGAACATAAGTAATGGTACACGGCTGACGTTGGATTTTTTTAAAAGAGAACAGTGTAGTATTATAATTATTATTATTACCCTTTTTAAAAGTTCGTCCCCATTTATTGTTGGTTTTTGTGTTTCAATTCGTCTTCTTCTTATTATTATTATCATTTTTTGATTACCATTATTATTATTACTATTACTATTATTATTACTATCACTATTATTATTATTATTACTATTATTATTATTATTATTACTATTACTATTATCATTATTATTACTATTACTATTACTATTATTATTATTATCATTATCATTTTTTCATTACCATTATTATTATTACTATTATTATTATTACTATTACTATTATTATTATTATTACTATTACTATTATTATTATTATCATTATTATTTTTTCATTACCATTATTATTATTACTATTATTGTTATTACTATTACTATTATTATTATTATTACTATTACTATTATTATTATTATTACTATTACTATTATTATTATTATTACTATTACTATTATTATTTTTTCATTACCATTATTATTATTACTATTATTATTATTACTATTACTATTATTATTATTAGTAGTAGTAGTATTAAAACTAGTATTATTAGTATTATATTATTATTATTAATAGTAGTAGTATTACTATTATTATTAATATTATTGTTACAATATTATTATTATTAGTATTATTATTATTATTATTATTATCAATATTAATATTATTAGTAATAGTAGTAATAATAGTAGTATTAGTACCAATATTATTATTATTACTATTAGTATTAGTATTGTTATTATAATAATAATTATTATTACCATTATTATTATCATTTATTTAATTTTATTATTTATTATTTATGGTTATTGGCTTAGATAGTAATGGTAGTAGTACTACTAGTATTGCTATTAGTATTGTTACTATTATTATGATTATTATTAGCAGTAGTAGTAGTAGTATTAGTGCTATTATTATTGGCATTATATGATTATTATTATTATTAGTATTGCTATTATTTATTATTACTATTATTATTATTAGTAATAGTGTGGTGGTGGTAGTAGTAGTAGTAGTAGTAGTAGTAGTAGTAGTAGTAGTAGTAGTAGTAGTAGTAGTAGTAATAGTAGTAGTAGTACTAATCGTAGTATTAGTACCAATATTATTATTACTATTGCTATTATTAGTAGTAGTATTATTATTATTGTTACCATAATTATTCATATTATTATTATTGTTATTATTATTATTAGTAGTAGTAGTAGTAGTATTTATAATAATATTAGTAGTAGTATTACTATTATTGGTACTATTATTATTATTATTGTTACTATTATTGTTACTATTATTATGATTAGTAGTAGTAGTAATGTTAGTAGTAGTATTACAATTATTGTTGCTATTATTATTATTATTAATATTGTTAGTAGTAGTAGTAGTAGTATTAGTGTTAGTAGTACTTTTAAAATGCTCCTAATTATTGTTGATTTTCGTGTTCCACTATTTACAATGTACCAACTTGCCGACCTTATTATCTGTCGTAGATTCCACATTGTGCTACATCGATTTGCTATCGGCCGACGAATTCGAAGTTCCGCCCTTCGTTTTCGGCCAGGTCTACAACCGAGAACTTGGATACGGCGCTTTGGAATTTGACGAAAATACGTATAACAAATCGAAAATGGAAAAAATTAATTTAAATTTGTACAATTTGAATGTTCAAGCACGAGACTGCGGACAACCAGCCCAAAAAACGGAATTGATACCCATTCGATTTAGGGCAAGTGCAGTTATTCCGTTTTAACAATATATATATATTAGTGGTAAAGTCATAAATATATAAAATTTATTATATAGAATTCATCTCACAATTTACATCTTATATATTTATTTGGAATTATAAAAAGAACCCAATAGTTTAAAAAGGTAGAATTAATAGAAATTTGTAATTTTATATATACATAATAAACCCACTTGGTCTCACGTAGTGTAGGTATTTGTTAAAATACCTTTTTAAATACTATACAGTTTATACCGAGGATGTAACGTGAATAAATAGAGACGTCATAAAAACATAAGCTTTTTCACTTTTTTAGGATTATCAATATCCCAGAGCAATTATTATTATTATTATTATCATTATTATTATTATGACTATGACTATTACTATTACTATTACTATTATTATTATTGTTATTATTATTATTGTTATTATTATTATTATCACTATTACTACTATTATTATTATTATTATCATAATAATATTATCGTTATTATTATTAATATTATTATTATCACTACTACTATTATTATTACTATTACTATTACTATTACTATTATTATTTTTATCATTATCGTGATTTTTTTGACGTTTTGCAGCATGCTGAAACAACTCCGCTTGTGTGGTCTCAACCCAAATACAAATTTATTATCAACAATCGTCATTCACCGGGTTTGGAAATTGGCGCTGTGACTGCTTCTATTGCTCCACAAGAACGTTTTGGCAAAAAGAAACCTCAGTTTGAATGGGGCGATCGTGCAGGCATGTGCGCCTATACGTTGGACGATTCTGAACACATATTTGACATTGACGGACATGGTAAGTTGATTGTCCATTTTCGGCGGTGCAGCGTTTGACTCGAACCTGACTGACCATGGGTTCAATTCCTACTACCGGCCCCCAAAATGCGGGCCCACGCGTTCGGTTTTGCTAAAATGTCCCCACTGCTGAAAAATGCGCGTTTCTCATTTCGAAACATTTAAAATAGTAAAAAAATATTGGTGTGTTTGTTAAACCAAAAATCAAAAATTAGTGACTACCTTAATTATTTTCTTTACATTTCCTCGAAATGCAAACCACATTTTTCAAAAAAAGTTTTTTCCCTATTCTCCTTTGCCTAGTATCCAATTTACTGCTTTAAATGTAATTGGTTTTTACAAATCATGTCCATTTGGACTACTAGTTTGTAAATACTCAATGATTGTTACTGCGTTTATCTAAAAAATTTCATCGTGATATTTGCACGATATGTATGTAGTAAGTAGGTGTACGTGTTAAGGCAAATTGTTTCGTCTGTTTCCACAGCCAGAATACTTGTAAAATTGTTGGATTATAATACAAAAGTAGCACTGAACTCAAATAACTAAAAAAACAAAATGGTCGTTTGATGCCATAAATGACAAGCAATTTGATTGGTCTATTTTATTTGACCAATACAATGACATCATTGAAAACAGAATAAACAAATATGTAATAATATACTATTGAGAATTGTGTTAATTGAATTTAAATAGCACTGGAAATTGATTTAACACAGATTGACTAAGCATTTTGCTATTGAATTAAAACACGTGTGAAATATGATATTTAATAATGAAAATATTGGTAAAAATTAGTAATGTAACAATATTTCGAAAAATAATTTTGTAACACATTTCCAATTTATGTGTTGTGTGCCCTTGAAAGTATTAATTAATTTTGATAATAAATTGTTACTTGTTAAGTAAATTGAAATACGAGTTGTGTCGCAAAGCAAAAATTACGTTAATTTGTTTACATATTAACGTTAAATGCAACAATTGTATTGACTAATTAACAATCCATTATGCAAATATAAACACAGGTTTTAAAACCTGAGGGCTACATTTGATTAGTCTTAAGTAACTTAATATTTTATTAAAATGAAGGCAGCTTTGTTTGTTTTCTTTTTTTGTTCAACTGCTCTAAAAGTAAAACTGTGGCAAGTTTGATTTATAAATATTTATCAAAAACACCTTAATTATCCAGTTTTTAATACTTACTACTAATAACTACTTAATTAAGCATTATTGATAATTATAATTATCAATTTTTTAATCAAATAAACGACCATACCACTTTTGTTACTGGTGAGTTGTTTTCACTTATTCAGTAATGTGAATAATTACATTGAATTGATGCCCCTTTTCACGTGACTAAATAAACGCTGGTCATAATTTGTTTGATTCCTGTTATTATAATTTATGTGGGCAAACAAATAAAACCTATGTATTCCCAATTAACAATCATGATACAAATTTTGCTTCTATTAAAGTACATTGGCCAGAGTCGAACGAACAGTTAAAGCATTGGACTTGAACTTGAATAAATATGAATTCTGGTCTTCTAAACAAAACGAGTAATAAATTAAGAAATACTACTACTACTACTACTACTACTACTACTACTACTACTACTACTACTACTACTACTACTACTACTACTACTACTACTGATAATAATAATAATGATAATAATAATAGTAATAATAACAATGATATATATTCTTATATACACCTATTTCAAAAATTAACGCAAAAAATTACAAAGGTATTAAATCTAAATTAATTTGTTATGTCCAATTGTTTTTTCGTAAAAACAAATATCGGGAATTAAAAATAATGTCTAGTGTTTAATAGATCCTTTATATATACTTAGAAATATTTATTTAAGAAGGCTGAGTCGGCCAAAATAGCATATTTTAAAAGCTACTTCTACATATATTAACGTATATTAACGTGGATAATAAGTTAAAATTATACAATTTTTATAATAATTAGTCCATTATTATTTTGTGTGCTTAATTTCATTACAAATAAACAATAACTAATTCTTAAAATTGATGTTAACGTACATTCAAATCTGCTCTGATGTAACTGACAGTGTAGACAGTGAGCACACGTTCCATGAGCCAACATTAAGCAAGCATTTTGGTTTTAATGAGCAAATCCTTAATTTAATAATCAATGTTTCATCGCGTGTAATATTCACAGAGCAGGCAGTAACGTCGTTAGCTACATTCCACCTTGTTTTAGCTCTAAAAATGGTGTTTTTTGAATTTGGCCATTAGAATTTGCCTGTTAACCACTGCATTTAATTGATTTTTGTAAGAGTTTTGACCGCCACTATATAGAGAAGTTAGTTTCAGTCAGTCATCTTGGTAAAAAAGACGAGCAATTTTTAAACCACCTCGCCGGGTGGAACAAGCAGTGCTGTCCCTAAATAGGCCTACTTGGTGATTATACTAAAGCTAACACCGATAACCGTTGTCGCCTTCTTGGCAAAGCGTCAATGACCTCAACGCCTGAGTATTCGTTTGGTCCACGGTTGTTTATTTAGTATAGCCTTATTCACAACTCATTTTTATTGCTAAAGACCGTTCCACTATCTGCCACCTGTAGACGTGCTAAGTAGGGGTCGGCCTCCGACTCTGATATAGATGTAACTGTTAATTTAGCCTGCTAAGCCTCCCATTTTTTGTAACCAAACTTGGAACAGGATATGGAAAAAAAACAAGTAATAATTATAGTGATGGTAAGTAATTTACAATTTCAAATTTAAACAAACGAAAACAAACATTCAATATACTGGAGTGGTCTGACGCTACACATGGGTAGGCATAGGTTAGGTGCCCACTATTCACCTACTAATTGTGGCTTTGCGCAAATGTCAACTGCTGAAAACATTCAGGGTCACAAAAATCAATAATAATAGTGATAATAAGTTGGTTTACCTTGAACAGCATACCAACGATACAACTTTTTTCAAAAAGTATTGAAACAATTAATGCTAGGTCGAGTATTGCTATCGAAACACTTGTTAACATGTTCTAACTATCCGTGTGTGCGAAAAAGTAATTTAATAAAGAATTGTAAGGCATCGCGTTAAGAGCATTTTAAACTTGGCAATGTATGTCTTAATAATCATGTATACCATTCATTGCTTCTCCATTATTGACTTAAGTAGATTGGTAAGCCTAACAAACGTAGAAAAAATAATCGTTACCTTCCTTGACTGATAGATAGCATGCTTGTGGCAGTGCTGCTGTTTGTAAAAATTGACAAAGCTGGCCGACCCTTTGGCAGAGTTATTTCCCTTAGCTCAAAAGTTACATAGGGTATGCATATACCTTAAGATAGCTTTTAAGTACTTTGAGTGTCTACCTACTTGCAGCCAAGTTGTACCAAACTGTTTAGTTGGACCTGATCTATGTTTCGCCATGTAGAGGTAATAGTAAGTAATTTTAGCATTTAACAATGGTTTTTTAAGGGATTATGTGTTTTTAGAAATGTTACATTAGTATTATCAGATTCACTTGAATAATAAATTTACTAGGTTTTCAAGTCAACCAGGAGTACTGTACAGCTGTTTCACATCCTGACATTTGGAATCATTAGCAGCGCATATCTTTCAAGTGTTACACACACATGAACTTGAACCCACGCCCTATCTGGTATCAGGCCAGCGCCTTAAACCGCATTGTTGGAAATTAAGACTTTATAAGTATTGTTTTAATTCTCAACAGCATTAGAATTATATATATATATATATACATGGTCTAACGGTACAGCGTTTAAGTTCGACCTGGTGGCCATGAGTTTGAATCCACCTACCGACCCGCTAAAATGCGGGCACACGTTCGGCTGAAAAATGCGTTTCCCGTCACAACATTCAAAGTAGTAAACATACGTAAAAAATAAATAAAAATATACCAAAACATGTTAGTCTGGTTTTATCGATATGCAAATATATGCAGTGCGCACTTTGAGAACGACAAAAACCTGTTTTTGGCCTTTTTATCATATTTATGCTAATAGATTAATTATTGTTGTACGATCTACTTTGAATGTGTTTGCGTTGACGGACACATGTTGGCAAAACAACAAAAATTGAAAATTATTTTTCCAATTGATTGTTGTGTCAAGGTTGTCAAAAATAACTTCCAAGTTGACAACACGTTCTGCTTACGGTATCGGGGGGGGGTAGTCTAGAACTTGACTGGATATCGGGATTCGAATTCGACTACTGACCTGCCCACGTTCCGCTTCGCTCAAAATGTCTACTTGTAAGAGATGCGTTTCTCGTGTAAAATATTTAAAGTATTAAATATAAATAAATGAAATTGAGTACAACAAAGGCTTTATGTGTAAAAAAACAGAAAATGAATAATTTTTATAATATTTTTGTAAGTGTACCAATATTCCTCTTATTTTTTGACAGAATAATTTTTATTAACTAGATAGATACATGAAGTATTGACGTATTTTAAAATGCTTTAAAATTATATATATATATATATATATATATATATATATATATATATATATATATATATATATATATATATATCGTGCTCGAATTCGGACCTTGGTGGGCATGGGTTTGAATCCCATCACCGGCACTAAAATGCGGGCCCACGTTTGGCTTCGCTAAAATGTCCACTGCTGAAAGATGTTCTCGTAAAACATTCAAAGTAGCAAACATTATATATATATATACCTATTCCCTTAAGGTAACGTTTTGATGCATACTTGTGAAATTAGTTTTTACTCTGTTTTAGTATGAATTTTAAATAACCTACCTACAGTTAAAGAATTGCCGTTAATTAAAGCATACACGATTCAAACTTATGCTCACCCGGTCCAAGTTAATCGCTGTACCACGCCGGCATTTGTAGATCACAATTATAGTAATGGAACTTTCAATCATACATTTTATTTTACTCAATGCAACAAAAACACAATTTTTTACACTTTTGAGTCCACATAACTAGTTGAATATTTCTTGGCTGTTGTTTAGACTGTTTGACATCCGACAAACTGTTTTTTACTGTCAAAATTAATAGTACACAAGATTACAATATTGTACTTTTTTAATGAACTAAGATCATTTAAGTCAGCGGTTAATTTATTTTATTTCAAAAAACATCTTTGAGCGAAGCCCTCATTTAGTGGTGGTGAGATTATTATTATTATTATTATTATTATTATTATTATTATTATTATTATTATTATTATTATTATTATTATTATTATTATTATTATTATTATTATTATTATTATTATTATTATTATTATTATTATTATTATTATTATTATTATTATATTATTATTACAAATATATTATTACTGAATAAACAACTAAGCCAACCTACTGAGAATAATATATGAAGTTGAAATGTTTATATGTCATACGAAATCATGCTAGAATTCACCGTTTGAATGCTTAAAGTAAAATGTGAACACGACCACATACCACTCAACTGTTTTCTAACAAAATTATCAAATGGCTTAAGCACAATACTGCATTTGTTTTGCTTATATACAGTTTGAAAATTAGAGTAACCATATGATGGAGCTGTTTTAAAAATGACGATTAAGTATTCTGTCAAATTGTAAAATAATTGGTCAATAGAAAGCCAAGAATTTGAGGCATGTATGTTCTATAATTGCAACTTAAATGCAACCTACTCCGAGTCTGTATTAATAAACAAAAATGGTTCTCAAAACCTTCTATTTTACATCTGTGCAAATATATTATTACTCATAAAACGGCCAAGTTAAGTTATGTATACCGGTGTAAACAGACCTACCGAGAGTGATATATAAAGTTGAAATGTTTCCATGCCATACAAAATTATGCTAGAGTAATTACAGAACGTGGTGAACACCATCCAATCCCAATTAACAGACTGCAAGTTTTACCATATCGCTATTGAAACACTCTAGAATTTTATTCACTTGCGTTCATTATTCAACCAATCAACATAATATTTTGCCAATTGTTATATATCTTTTTTGTTCAGTGGGACACCATAAAAAGTAACACAATTTTTCGAATTTATACTCTAATTAAATATTAGTTTAATCGCATTATAATTGCACAAATTGCAAACTTGTGTTTGACCATTCAAATAATAAACTGAAAAATAGATCTAAATAGTAAATTGCATTTTGTTTTATGCCGTTTATTTTGATTAATTGTCCACGTTTGAATGCTTTGCAAGAAACATTTTAACAAAGCCACACGAGGGCCCGCATTTAGTGGGCCGGTGATGGCACTCAAACCCAAGTTCGAGTCCTCTGCTGTATCACTATCGATTAATTTGACTCACTTGTGTTTTTAACCGATTACTTTGAATATCTATCATTTGCACCGAATCGTCTACATTTTGTTTTACCAAAGCTTCGCAATAAATAGAAAAACATTTTTCTTTGATACGTGGAGTCACGTCGTGTTTCCACACAACCATCTTCAAAATTTCCAAATATTCTATCAACGAAGCTGCATTTTGTAAACGCAAACCATTGACTTTTTGAATACTATTCACTTTGGAATTTAAATGAGCCGGATCGATAAGTAATAAATAAATTTGAAATAATAAATTTTAATAAGTCGAACGGTACTCGGGCCCAAATTTGGTAATTATTGATTTTTGGTATCCAGTAGCAACGATATATTTATCATTCCATTTCCCTCTGTCCAATTTATATTTTGTTGTCGATCAGGTGTTATTCGTTTGTTAAAATATCTGGACACATTGCCCAATCGCATATATCAGCTAAGTGCAACCGCGTACGATTGCAGTCAGCCTGTAGCGCAAACATCAACTGTTTCTGTCTGGATTGTCGTTGAATCTGACTGTATATCGCAGTGGATAAGTAAGCGAAGAAAAATATAGAAACTGAGTGTTGTTTTGTTGTTATTAATGTTGTTATTATTGTTATTATTATTATCAATATTTTTATTATTATTATTATTAATTAATATTATTATTATTAATAATATTTTTGTTATTGTTATTATTGTTATTATTATTACTACTATTGTTATTATTATTACTACTATTATTATTGTTTTTATTATTATTATTATTATTATTATTATTATTATTATTATTATTATTATTATTATTATTATTATTAAGGCAAATACTTATATAAAATATCAGTTTCATCAGCTCTAATAAACTAGAAAATAACAATACTACGAGGTTATTGGCGTAACAAAATATTAACGTTTATAAAAAAGAGACCATTCTTCTTAAATAAATTAATAATAGGATGACTTTTTTATTTATCAATGGGTTTTTAAGACTTTTCATTAGATTTATCAGATTCATGTGAATAATAAATCCACTTGGTTTCAGTCAACCAGGAGCACTGTACAACTGTTTCATCCTTATTTGGAATCATCAACAGTTCGTACCTTTCAAGTCTAACGCATACATAAACTTGAATGATTAATAAATATCATTTTTATTATGGACCTTTCAAAAGGTCATTTATAAGGAATGTTAAATTCATTCAATAATTAATGTTTTGAGTCAAGCACAAGCACTTTACAACTGGTTTATTCATGCAAGCAATCATCACCCCTTTCATATCTTACGCCAACTAGAATCCACACTCTAGATGGTGTTAAACCAGCGCCTTAACTACTGACTCTGTAAATTTATTATTAATAGTGAATCTAATCAATTCTAATTGACCACTATCTTTAAATACTATACATTACTACAAATAAGCGAATGATCCCTACCACGATGATTTTACCATATAGGTCCTGGTATACTACACAGGCTTAATAGCCTATATGGCACGATTTGGTTATATTTATTATCGGCTTTTTAACGGTTTTTATTAGAATTGTCAAATTCACTTGCATAATCAATCCATTTGATTTCAGTCTATCAGGAGCACTGACCTACTTTATTTGTTTCAAGCTTGTTCATCATTATGTGGGAAAAAACGTGAAAAAATAACAATTGTATTTTTATAATAGAAGGATAAAAACTTATCAACTTTTGTTACTACCATTTCCATGGTCGTAATAAAATGGAAAAAGGGACCGGAACGTAAAAATGGGCTTTATTAGTCGGCATTAAACACTTCGAGTTGTGACTGTTGACCGCTAATAAGAAGTATTATTTGTGCCGAGGTAATCTCGTCGTACATTGATAGACTTGAATTGGGGTAGCAACGAGTTTAAGTGCCACCTCAATGCGACCCACGTTTGGCTTAACCAAAATATCCATTTATATCGAATCTATTTGCACTTAACAAAAAGCCAATCCCAGTTTTTGGACAATATTTTGAAAGTTGACTTTTAGATGCCCAACATTGTTTTTAAAAAGTTTCACCATTTTCTATCAAAGTAAATGTACCCAGCCAAATGGCTACAAATGCTATTGGTATATCTAGATCAATCCTATTGGTCAGTTATTTTATTGATTAATGGACACGTTTACTTTGACCTTGAATATCTGGCATTAGCAATTTCTCTACTCACCATTGCTTAACTCCCATTGGTTAAATTTTTATTGTCGGCTGTAAAACATTGTGACTTTTACACACAATACATAACAATGTGAACTATTTTCAGTTTTTGAAAATGAAATTACATTAAACTTATTTTTTTTAAATGCAATACGTGACGTCATTGGTTATTATCAATACAATTAAGTTTAATGGCAATTTCGCATATAAAAATTTAACTTTTTGAACAATTACAACATTCTAAGTAACATATTTTTACATTAAAGAAGAAATTGAAATTGAGCATTATGTAAATAAGGCGACAATATAATAGCGATTTACTACGGAAATTTGAAAGAACTATTAAATACAGATATGTATTACGTTTGAGCCTAAAATATACTGCTAATTAACACTGTATATTGAATAAAATACCACATTTTTTCACCTGTCACCAAAATGTGTCTAAGTAGGCGTATATCCTTTTATATCTCAAATAATGATAAAGTTGTAATCCGACAATATAAAATATTAATAAACTAAATTCTCTTATAAGTCACACAATTGGAGGGGGGAGCGGAGGAGATTGAGTTTAATTTCCATTTCTGAATTTTGTGATAAGGCGAGTAAAAAAATGCAAAATGAACAACCTTTGATTGTCTAGGTAACGGAGTAAACAAAATGCCAAGAAAAAATCAATACAACTATTTATTATCCAATCAGAACTTAGCATTGTTTTGTAAGTTACATTTGCTGGATTGAGTACAAAATTGAGCTTTTGAAAAAATATTATTACAGTTTTAATTATGTCAATAGAAATAATTTTATTTAGCTTTTATTACTTGGATATCTGATTGAAAATATTTTTTAGACATGAGGTGAAGCCATACAACCGATAGTTTTAAATCTGAATTATAATAATAAACAAGTAAAAACTTGTCGTTTGTTACTAAAACAACGATTAGAAAGCGGATTTACAAAATGCTTTCCTGGCATAAAAAAACCCACCAAAAATGCTTATCTGTTATCTAATTTGAACTGTAAGTTGAAATAACTTTTCACATAATTATAGCGATCTGCAATTAATCCAAAAAACCGTAATATTAGTAATTTTTTTAAGTTTAAACACGTGTTAAAATTAGAAGTTACAAAATGCAAACATTTAAAAATTATTGACATTTTTTAAAAGATATATAGTGGAATTAAAATTATCAAAATTATTTGTATTAACCAATTAATAATAAAACTATTTCTTAGTAAATAATTTAAAAAATAAATGTCAGTGTTTAATTTATATAATAATTGTACTGTATTCTGCGCTATGTTTCAGACATATATTGCTTTTTAACTGTTTATATGTTCATTTTTACTGTTAAATCAGATAAAATATTGCATAATTATTTTGATGGACGTATAAATAGCCAAAAGTAAATATGTAACAAAAATTATTATTATTATTATTACTACTATTACTATTACTACCATTACTACTATATATATATATATGCCGGGGTGGTCTAGCGGTACAACGCTCGAATTCGGACCTTGGTGGACATGGTTCGAATCCTATCGCCGGCACTAAAATGCGGGCCCACGTTTGGCTTCGCTAAAATGTCCACTGCTGAAAGATGTTTCTCGTGCAAACATTCAAAGTAGCAAACATAAAACATTAAAAAACATAAAAAAACATATATGTATATATATATATATGTATGTATATATATATATATATATATATATATATAATGTTCATTACTTCGGATGTTTTACGAAGCCGAACGTGGGCCAACATTTTAGTACTGATGGTGGAATTCGAACCTCGATGCCCACCCAGATCCAAGTCGAGCGCTGTACCGCTAAATCACCCCGGCATTTCAACAAAAAACAATTTTGGTAAAATGCGCTGGGCTGATTCAGCGATAGTATGTTTGATCTGGACATAGTAGACATGGGTTCGAATCCCACAACCGGCACTAAATGCGGGCCCACGTTCGGTTTTTGCTAAAATGTCCACTGCTAAAAGAAGGTTCCCTTAAAACATTTAAAGTAGTAAAAATTAATAAAACAAGAATAATAACTTTAAAAAATTGAACAAATATCTACATTTTGTGTTGGCATAAAAACTCAATTTTTCCAGTAGATTTGGCAAACAGTTTAATTTTCTACATTAGGGTTGGATTTACACATTAGAGTACGCAGTTGTTATTATCACAAACAAAATTGCATTCAATTTAAGCGTTTATTAATTATTTTGATAATGATTCTGAGGATTTGAGCAATGTTTATATAGTCTCAACTTTCAATGATGGCAATATTCACTACTGTTTGTCCTTCACATAGTGCATCCTGGACTAGATTCCGCTAGGCATCTAGACTAATAACGGCAGGGACCGAATGCACAGCGATATAAGTGGGTACTCACTGGATTCCCATTTGGTAAATGAGTGTTAGCATACACCCAAGGTATCTCAAGGTCACTATTTACTATATGTAGCTGGCTAGGCTCGTGGATTTGTTAACCGGCATTAAACCTACAAAAGATTGACTTTTTAATTCCTGTGAACACTGGCGTCGTCGCACGGAAGCGGTCTTCTAGCCAATAAACTTCATTTGTCATGATTGTGATGACAAAACGCAAGCGTTTTTTGTCACCATCCTTACACTCATTTTGCTTTGTGCATTTTTCAACTAGATTTACCAGATGAAATTGATTACAAGGCTCTATCGAATCCACAATTGATAGCTCCCAACAGCAATTTTTCTTTGTGCTCCTCAATGCAAATTTTTTCACCAAACTGTTCGATCGATATTATCAAATTGCGCGTTAAACTTTTGTGGACTGAAAATGACGTAAAAAACGAAACCAATTTATCGGATACATGTGATCTCGATTTGTATTCGCTCCGATCAAGACAAAAATTTTGTGGTATTTTATTTATTATTGTTTTATAATAATCAAACTAAAGAAAAAACAGTTTTATTATTTGAACTACTTGATATTGATTTAAGTAATAAAGTCAATGTTTTGTAAAATATTAAAATTTAGATCAATATGATACTGAGACGCAAACTTATGAATTGTTGCCCGATCGATTAGAAAATTTAAATTCAAATCCACAACTTATTTATTCAAAAAATAGTCAATTATATCCTCCAAATATGTACTATTTTAATGGTTCTAGTCATTTAGACATGACTCAGTTGGGCATTTTAAATAGATGGATAAAGTTTGATACCGCATGGTTCAGTTTAAACTTTTGGATGAAAATGTCAAATCTGGAAGAAAATGAAAATAATTTAAACAAACGTCAAATGATTATTTGTTCATCTGATGGAGTTGGTGAGTTTATTAATAAAAGTTTTTTATACTACTTGCATTTTTAGTCAGTAGTTAAAAAAAATCCGTTTAAGAGTGCATTTAATAATTAACGTTTGTAATAAATTAATTAATAAAAATAATAACACCACAATTCACATTTATAGTGTAAATTTTTATATCGTTTCTATGGCAATAATATATTTTAGTACAAATTATGCTTTAAATTTTTACTTTTTTTAAAAAACCGTTCAATATACGATTGAACGTTCGTAAATATGTCCAATTAATGTCCAACTTTGATATAGGTAAAAAAAAGAAAAAAGGAAATAAACATGAAAAGGATGCAATTTTAACAAACGACGTAAAAATTTTGTAGAAACATAATTCCGATAATAAAACTAGGTTAAAAATAAATAAATAAATGTTTAATACACGAAATTTTCAATGTCAAAAGTTTTAAGTATAATTGTATGGAACAAACTTGATGTCACGTGGTCTTTAAATAAATAAATACAAATCGATAAAGGATGGTAATGTAAGGAATTTAGCTGTGTGCTTATTGAAATAATGATAATAATAATAATAGGATAATAATAATAATAATAATAATAATAATAATAATAATAAATAATAATAATAATAATAATAATAATAATAATAATAATAATAATAATAATAATAATAATAATAATAATAATAATAATAATAATAATAATAATAATAATAATAATAATAATGATAATGACAGTAATAATAATAACAATAATACTAATAGCAATAATAGTAACAAAAATAACATTAATAATAATTAATTGAAGGTTTCGTTTAGAATTATTTATTATATAAAATAATTTATAACAATGAAATAATGACAAAATTTACAAACATTCAATTTAGTTATGTTTTGGAATATTTAAATGTGGGCAAGTGGTATCATCTGTTCGCTAAATGGATGCCCCCTTCTAAATTTGCCTAAATGAAAAAATGTTAAAATATTTCCATTAAAGCATTAAAATTTTTTATTCATATATTTCTTTAATTATTTTAGTAAGCGTTAGGTCTTTACTATTGTTTGGAATAGTAAATATGTGAAAACGTTTACTGAGAAACATTTTTTGTTAAATATTTATTTTTTGTTTATTAGTTTCAATGTTTTACGAGAAACGCATGCCTTTCAGTGGTGGACATTTTAGCGAAGACCGCATTCTGTAGGCCGGTGGTGGAATTCGAACCCAGGTCCAAATCGAGCGCTGTACCGCTTGACCATTCCGGCATCTGACAAGTAATTATCTTTGATGACGTCATCAGTATGAAAATGCTTCGTATTTAGTAAATCCCAAACTATTATAATTGACGCCCCTTAGGAAAGGGAAAATGGTTTGAACACAAGATTAGCTACCTCGCTTCTATAAAACAATTTATATTGCTACAGAAACGACAAAAGGGCGTCATTCTGGTAAACAGCGGCAAAGAAGTGACTGAAAGCTAAAAGGAAATAAATGAACAATTGATGATGGCGATAGAAAGATTAGGACAATGTTGGTAGACGACGTTTTACACACCATTCCAGTTAGAATAACGCCATCAAAACCAGTCCGGTGCACAAACAAATAGCATTGCAAAATGAGGCGAGTGCAAGAAATTTCACAATATCCAATTACAACTCAATTAAAAATGAACCAATCAGAGAATAAATCACAATCACATCCAATAAAAATTAACCAGATCTTGACCAATTAAACATATTTTGACGCCCCATGTGTTTTTTTTTCATTATGCAACTTTGTTGTTGTTACAGTTATTCCATATTGTCCCGATGCCTAATTTAAAGCAAAAGAATAATGTAATAATATAAATTTTTAAAAATGTACTTATCCATTGTAGAAAAAAATCGCCAACATTTTTCACTGTACGTAAAGAATTGCAAACTGGTAATTGTGTTACGTCACGAAGCGGGTGCAAGTCTCGATAAATCAACAAACCAAACGTATCCCTCTCAGTGGCGATTTCATATTGACGAAACTTGCGACTCCCGTTGGCATTTTTATGCAATATCGTACCAGTCATCACAGTCGGAAGTAAAAAATGATTAAACATTTATGCAATTTGTTTATTTCGATTATTAATATTATTGTTATTAATAATAATAATAGTAATAATAGTAATAATATTAATATTATTAATGTGATTATTATTATTATTAATATTATTATTATTAGTAATACTATTATAATTCTTACTACTATTATTATTATGATCAGATTTATTATTATTATTGTTATTGTTATTATTACTATTAGTACTATTATTATTATTGTTAATATCAACAATAATAATAATAATAATAATAATAATAATAATAGTAGTAGTAGTAGTAGTAGTAGTAGTAGTAGTAGTAGTAGTAGTAGTAGTAGTAGTAGTAGTAGTAGTAGTAGTAGTAGTAGTAGTAGTAGTAGTAGTAGTAGTAGTAGTAGTAGTAGTATTAGTAGTAGTAGTAGTAGTATTAGTATTAGTACATTATTCTTATTATTTTCATTATAATTATTATTAATATGTATATGGTTTTTAAGTGTAACTATTACCCATTTGAATGCTATTTATGCAAAAACTTCTAGACACTCAACTATTTATAATTATAAAAACCTTAAAAAACAATTATCTTTAAGTATTGGTAGCCCATATTACTTTAGCATAATTAAATTGTTGAAATAATGTTTTTCAAATTAAAACAAAGAAAATTGAAAAGTAAGAGTCTCTTGATAAGTCCCAGTTTAGACCTTGTACACTTCTTTAAAAAAAAGTATTAGAATTTTTAAAATATTAATGTAAATTAATTTGTTATATCTTAATGCTTTTCTGTAAAAATAATTATAAAGAATTTAAAATAATGTTAAGTACTTAATAATTGATTCATATTTACTTGGAAATATTTATTTAAAAATGCCGACTTGACCAAGAAAGCGTATTTTAAAAACAACACTTATATAAACAGAATAACTAAACGCAATCTACACTTTTTAATAATAATTAATAAATGTTTATTTAATGTGCTTAAAAGCATTATTCAAAAACACAGTTTAATACCTTAAGTTTGCGTTTCTACAACACAAAATTTACGTTGTTATTACATCATAAAAAATTTAATTTAAATTACAAAAATTAATTTACGTTAAAAAATTAATTAATTAGTTAATTACTTTTTAATATTTAAGTTTTAAATAAATTAAATTTAAAATATGTTAATACTCAGAAGTTACGACAGTAACAAAAAATTTGAAATAATTTAAAAACCGATTTTTCGTGTAATGTTACTTCAAAAACGTTGGTTTGGTCTTTACTTAAAAATATTGATTTGTTGTTAAATTTGAGTTAAAAATTAATTCCTTGCATGCAAATTAAAATCAGTAATATCTTGTTAAAATTATTTAAAAATTATAACAATGTTTTTAATAATATTTTGGGTATTTTCTTAAAGATGTTAAAAATTTATTTTTTGTTTGTTAAAAAAATTATTGTTTAACTTAAAAACAATAAAATACACCATTTTGTTAAATTATAAAATATAATTAACATAAATTTAGTTATTTGCTACTTAGGAGCAGAAAAGATAATATGTTATATCTTCTCTATTACAGGAAGTTTAGTTAATTTTTTATTACAAAATAAAAACATCAAAATTATGTTTTATAACAGTAAAATAAAGTTATTTTTAGTACTAATTATTTTTAATTGTAACTAATAAACCACTGGCTTAAAAGGATTAATATGTTAGTTAATAAAATAAGTTGCTGTGTATAAACATTTTTGTATAAACTTGAAATTTTACAGTTAGAACAATATCTATATAAGCAACAAATATTAAATGGGTTTTATAAAAAGTATTAAATAACCCTTATATAAAAAATTATATTGATTAATTTTTCTATTAAAATATATCATTATTTTAAAAGCTAAAATATATTTTACTTATGACAGGGTTCCAGTTGTTTATAAAAATAATAATTTGTATTGTAATTTTACAAAATTAATTGCAATTGTACTTAAATTTATTTTGTTTAGATAGAAAACTTAATTTATTCATAGCACGGGCTAAAATAAAAATAATTATATTTTTGAAAATCGCTATTGAATAGATCTAACATTAATGTTATTTATTTTATTTTTTGTATAATAAAACTTAACATGTATAAGCATACTTAAATTGTAAAAAATTATCTAAATCAATCAATTTGTTAAAATTTAGATTACATAAAACTATACCAGCATTTTAAACAAGAGCATACCTAAACGAAGTAGTTACAAAAACGAGCCATCTTATTTATTATTTAATATTTTATAGTAAATTATACATAAAACAATTTATTAACCCTAAAAATTAGATATGTTTTGCATTTTTTAAATATTTAACGTCATATTTTAAGCTGATAATTTTACTCAGTTTTGGATTATAAGTCAATTAATGTTTTATGTAAATATTTTATTAATTACAATATATATCTATAAAATTATACTTGTATTTTAATTATTAGATAATAATGAACATTTTATAATTAAATTGGCGTCTTTGTTGTATGATATGTGATTGTTACAAATGTTTTAGTTTAATAACTACGTTTTCATTACTAATTAGTCCAGAAGTTGTATATATGAGATGGATGTTTCTCATCTCCATGTTTTAAAAGTATTTTAGAAATTACCTGGTGCGATCACATTTCAAATGATGAGATCATGAAAAGAACTGACTCTCGTTCACTACATGACATCATTACAATTAGACAAAGAAAATTACTTGGTCAAATTCTACGTATACCGCCTAAAAGACCAGCAAAAACGGGTTTGGAATAAACAATTGTAAATGTAAAAAAAAGGTTGGGGTAGACCACAGAAAACTCGGCTAAGAATTATTTGGGAGGATCTGATTGAAATGAATGTTTCATGGGGGATCAAGCAAAACGTTTGGCAGAATGTTCAAATACGCGGAAACATTTTAATTACGAGACTTTGTTGTTATTCTGTGCTGTAATTGTTGTTTTATTGCCCTATGCTCATTTCTAAAGCACAAGGGTTTTGTAATAATATATATATATATATATATATATTCTTTTTTAAACAGATAAAATTGTATGTTGACGGTACTTTAGTTTCCAGCGATCCAGAGTGGGTCCAAATTAATGAAAATATACCTTTATCACATTTGTCAAATGACTTGTATGAATACGTTCAAACTACTGTCGGAGCTTGCTGGCATGCTCGTGATCGCCAATACACAAACCACTTTACAGTAATAATAAATTACCTATAATACTACTTATATGTTTAATAAGTAATATATATCCTTCTACAAAAATGTTTACTAGTAAATGCAATAAAAGGGTTTTTCATAATTTTTAGGGTTACTTAGCTGGAATGACCTTGGTTCCAAATAAAATTCAAAATGAAGAACAAATCAGTTGTTTAGCCAATTGTGAACCGCGGTTTTTCTTGACCAAAAATCGAAATATCCAACAGGAATGGATAAATCCAAAAAATTCGCATTTAAATACAATTGTCGTCAAAGCAAATCAAATTGATGAAGTTGTTCAAATTTTGCGCCAAATAAATTATTACAATCCACGATTGTATATGAACGAACTGATTAGACCTGAACCAATAGCTGTCCAACTAAATACGATTATCAGGTTTGGATTTATTTTATTCTATTTGTTCGTACTACTTCCATACAGAATAAAGTAGTAATTAAAAAATAATAATATTTTGGATACTGAAATGCGATATTGTGTAAAATCAATTTTGTATAAACTTTACTTGAAGCTGTTACAGGAATAATACTTCATGTTTAATAAATGTTTAATTAATTTGCTTTAAACTAAATCAAATATCTTAAACATAAAATATTTTCTAAATGCAATTACCAATATCATATTTAGATTTTTGCTTAAAATTATTTTTAATTGTATGTAAATTAATTTTTTTCATTAAAAAAAAAAGAATTTGAACACAACACTGACTAAAATATAAAAAAACAATTTTTACAGTCATTGAATGTTTTAGCACAATTAAGGCATAATGTGGAATTCGATTGTTTAACATATAATCAATTTTTTTCTTGAGTGTGCCTCGATTTTCTATCCTGTTTACATCTCGTTTTCAATTACATTGAGGCCTGGGCTGTATGGAGGCAACTGAATAAAGCTCAGTTTCTTTCTATTTAAAGAATCTTTAATCTAAACAATAACAATATGCGTTAATTTTTAAAGTATAATAAAAACCACGTTACCTTTTTTGACCTATGCACCGTAGCATTATGTTGAACAATGACCAAATGCCCTGAAGCATTTTGTTGAAGTTCAGACTTGAAAAAGTCATTAAAAATAGCTACAAATTCTGAGCTATTTAAGTGGCTACTTGTTTGGCTCCATTTTGGTAGTTGCTGGTATTTAATTCAACAATATCCATGATGACATATAGATGTGCAACTTTTTTAACAATGCAATTGTAGTCTTGAGGAAAATCGAGACCACAAATGACCGTGGACTGCACTGCGCATGATTCGTACTTCAAATTGCACTCGTCAGTAAAAAAACGATCTTTAAAAACAAACTGGACGGTTTTCATATATTTTCGCAAATTCCACACGTCTTTTTATGCTGTTCATAAAAATTTAATAACAAAATCAATTTGTGGGATAATTGAAAAATATTGTGAAATTATTCAACAACATTCGTATTTTTTATTTGGTTTACAATATGAAAATGTTCTAGTCTAAACAAAAGATTAAGCAAATTAAAAATTAGCAAATTACATTGCTCAAAAATGTGATTATCTTTCAATAATTTTAATTTTTTTCTTTATGTATTTAAAATTAGTAACAAAACGTTTTATAATTTTTACTTTACTCTTTTTAATTTCAATTAAGTAGTATGTTAATTTAAAGAATATTTTAAATAAATAATTTTAATAATTGAACCATTTAAAATATTTAAATTGGATCTATTTTAAGTGATTAATGTTTAAATAGAAAAGTTTTAGTTACAAACTTATGCAGTGTTGGGCTGATTTAGCGGTACAGCGCTCAAATTTGGACCTCGGTGGGCATAGGTTTGAATGCCACCACCGGCACTAAAATGCGGGCTTCCCTAAATGTCCACTGCTGAAAGATGTTTCTTGTAAAACATTTAAAGTAATAAACATAAAATAAAAAAATTAATAACACATGTATATTGAAAATTAAAATCAGAATTTTATAGACGAATTTTAAATAAACAAGACCTGTGTATTTTTAGTTACACCCGTAACTGCCACGCCGATGTTGTATTCGACCAAGCTGTACCCATTGAATTTAGTTTAGCCAGTGCTTATGACCTTGAAGAACTCAAATTGATACCAGAACCGAGAGGAGAGACAAAATTTTATCAACAGGCTGTACCCCAGCTGTTAATCAGCGGATTGACAAAAATTGAACAACCTCTACCAATCACAACATTTCAGTTGAGTTTGGGAATATTTTTATTTCCCTGGATTGAATTGTCAATTATTATGCCATATGATTCGTTTCAATTGGGTGAGTGTCGATTGTTTGACGTATAGAATACATTTTAAAACTAATATCCCTTGTTGATCATTTCTAAATATATGTTTTCCGATAAGATGTTTGTAATTAAATGTTCGAACGTTAAAATTGGAAAATAAATAGCAAACCGGATCATGTAAATTGAATAACAGTAGAGTGGAAATAAATTGGCAAAAATGCTGTAATGTTGGAATTATTAGACAAGTTGATGATTGATTAGATTACAATAGGCGTAGCCAGTTTCAACTCCGGTTGAGAAAGGAGGAAGATTTAAGCCCAATGTTGCTATAGAAACAACACGGCGACACTATTTCATTGAACTGTAGCAAACGACATAATTGCGATCCACGATTTTTAAAATGGAAAAAAGTTCATGTACAATCATATTTCCCCATGCTTTCCAAAGCGAAATAAGTTTGAAACAGTGAATAATAATGGTCATAAATGTTACAATTACAGTGTAGCATATTAAAGCTTTTTACTATTTATAATGGCAAACAACAGAATAGGAGAAAGCGCAATAGGATCGAATGAAGATTGGAATGAGATTAAAATATTTGTTTATGCCAAAGGTTAACTTATCAGGAATGTGCACACACGTTTACAATAGACAGTGGATAGCTTTTAGATGAAATAATTTTAAGTGCAAATTTTGTGATAAAAACGTTTTAAAACAAAAAGGTAGTAACACTCAGCTACTACATACGGCTCTAAACAAATCTAAAGATTCTGGAAAAACCGGTAGAACTTATCTGCACGTAAAAGCCAAAACTAATCAATACAAAAACTCATGTCTGCTATACTTATCCAGAATATTAACCAATTAAGAATTAAACAAAATTGAACTTTTACCAAACCTATTAAAGTAGGAATCATTCTAGTAATAGTAATAATAATATCAATAATAATAATAACAATAATAGTAATAATACTAGTACTACTGCTACTACTACTATTACTATTACTTCCACTACTACTACTACTACTACTACTAATAATAATAATAATAATAATAATAATAATAATAATAATAATAATAATAATAATAATAACAGTACTACTAATACTACTACTGATAATAGTAATAGTAACAATACTAATAATAATAGTAACAATAATAGCAATACGACTGTTACTACTACTACTACTACTAATAATAATAATAATAATAATAATAATATAGAATCGTTGAACACAAATTTAGATCATAGCTACCGAAATTGTATGGCTTAATTTTAGTTCCCTTTGATCAATGTAGATATTTTATTAACGACGTAACGACGTATTAAAAAAAATTGACCTTAAAATAATAGAATTTTGGGCACGGCACATTGATAAAGTCAATAACCACTCAACACCCCCTAACAGTTTTTTTTGCTCCGCTATGCATTGTCCAATGTAATTGAACTTAAAATGCTTGGCATTACAATTCGGCACATTGAGTGTCGTTTTGAAATTGTACTACATTTGCTTCTTTGTAGTTATTTAATCAAATGGTGTCTGTTTTTCTACTTTCTGGCTTTAAAACTGCTCCTTTATCAATGGGACCAGATACCGACTGTAGTGAAGCTATATCCGTTCAACCTAATTCCAACTTAGTCATATATGCAACTCTATATGTTACCTTGTTTGAACCATATGTTATATAAGTTATATTGGCTAAATTGGTTTGTTTGAGTGTAGCAAAAGCGCACAATTACAGAGTTACGCCAATATAAAGACGATATAACTAATCCAGCAATTTGATTGGTCCATTTGAAAAAAATCAATAAAATTTAACATGTTGCTAAAACTTTACATTATTTTGTTTGCCGTGATTACTAATCAAAATAAATAAACATGTATTGATTTTTTATTATCATTGTGCATCCTATGAATGACCTAATTAATTTTTCATTATTTAAAAAACCCAAAGCTTCGTCTATTGATCATCAAATTAAATCCTGTTTCATCGAATTGTGCGACAATGCGCAACTGACACTTACCGAAATGTTACTTATCGATCCAGCTCATTTAAATTCCAAAGTGAATAGTATTCAAGAAGTCAATGGTTTGCGTTTACAAGGTGCAGCTTCGTTGATAGAATATTTGGAAATTTTGAAGATGGTTGTGTGGAACACGACGTGACTCCACGTATCAAAGAAAAATGTTTTTCTATTTATTGCGAAGCTTTGGTAAAACAAAATGTAGACGATTCGGTGCAAATGATAGATATTCAAAGTAATCGGTTAAAAACACAAGTGAGTCAAATTAATCGATAGTGATACAGCAGAGGACTCGAATTTGGGTTTGAGTGCCATCACCGGCCCACTAAATGCGGGCCCTCGTGTGGCTTTGTTAAAATGTTTTTGCAAAGCATTCAAACGTGGACATTTAATCAAAATAAACGGCATAAAACAAAATGCAATTTACTATTTAGAACTATTTTTCAGTTTATTATTTGAATGGTCAAACACAAGTTTGCACTTTGTGCAATCATAATGCGATTAAACTAATATTTAATTAGAGTATAAATTCGAAAAATTGTGTTACTTTTTATGGTGTCCCACTGAACAAAAAAGATATATAACAATTGGCAAAATATTATGTTGATTGGTTGAATAATGAACGCAAGTGAATAAAATTCTAGAGTGTTTCAATAGCGATATGGTAAAACTTGCAGTCTGTTAATTGGGATTGGATGGTGTTCACCACGTTCTGTAATTACTCTAGCATAATTTTGTATGGCATGGAAACATTTCAACTTTATATATCATTCTCGGTAGGTCTGTTTACACCGGTATACATAACTTAACTTGGCCGTTTTATGAGTAATAATATATTTGCACAGATGTAAAATAGAAGGTTTTGAGAACCATTTTTGTTTATTAATACAGACTCGGAGTAGGTTGCATTCAAGTTGCAATTGTAGAACATACATGCCTCAAATTCTTGGCTTTCTATTGACCAATTATTTTACAATTTGACAGAATACTTAATCGTCATTTTTAAAACAGCTCCATCATATGGTTACTCTAATTTTCAAACTGTATATAAGCAAAACAAATGCAGTATTTTACTTAGGCCAAAATAGGAAACAGCTGAATAGAGTGTACAATTATTCACTACCTTTTATTGCAAATCGATATTTTAGTGCCCAGGTAAAGACCACATCTATGTCCATCTGGGTTCAAATCCAACGCTGTAATAGTTCAACCAATTAGCTTTAGGCCCGGTGTTTGACCAATCAGCGACTGAGATGCTTGACTTGGGACTAATGTAGTAAAGTTGGCATTATTTTACTTTAAAAAAATATTATTATTATTATTATTATTATTATTATTATTATTATTATTATTATTATTATGATTAATATAATAATATAATAATAATAATAATAATAATAATAATAATAATAATTATTATTATTATTATTATGATTATGATTTTGATTATGATTATGATTATTATTATGATTATGATTATTATTATTATTATTATTATTATTATTATTATTATTATTATTATCATGATAAAAATAATAATAACAATAATAATAATAGTAATAACAATAATTGTTATTATTATTATAATTATGATTATGATTATGATTATTACTACTATTATTATTATTGTTATTATTATAATAATAATTATTATAATTATGATCATTATTTTAATAATTATTATTATTGTTTTTTTTAATCATTATTATTATTATATGTTAATGTAATTGTTTATTAAATACATTTTATACTTTTATTGTATTCAACTAGTTTATCGTAAAAGAAATAACCGATAATCATCTGCAATCAAATGCAGAAATGCATGCACCTGGAGTCAAATCTAATGCAATGCAAATGAGAGAACCAGACAGTTTGAAATTAGTGGATTCAAATAAAGCTCACAAAAATAGAGACGCATTAACTGCAGTAAATTATTATTATTATTATTATTATTATTATTATTCATTTTTTTTATCGATTTTATGTATCCAATGTATCGATTTTGTTAACTGATGACCAATCATTATATTTTATGTATTTTGAAGAGTCTAGTCACCATTATTGGATGTCTCGTAATTTTGCTAATCTTCGTCTTCGTCGTACTTTACAAACCGCTCAAAAGCGGTTTTGCCACCCAAGGGGCAAGTGTACTAGACATGTTTCGTCAGCGTCTAAATCCAGCAACGTGGAGTAAAAATTTGGAAATGTCACAACAACAATTAACAATGATTCCAATGCAAGTTATCGCTAATCCTTTGACGCATCATAAAGAACTCAACGAACATGCTACAAAAGTATGCAATTATAACGAAGAAGTAAGAATAATATTTGTCTTGTAAATATATACTACTTTGTGGTGATTCAGTAGTAGTAGTAGTAGTAGAAGAAGATATTTTTTAACTAGACAGTCTTTTTTCTACCAAAACCTTAATACAATGTCATCTAGTTAATACTTGTTCAACTTTAGTCTGGCGGCCAAATGGTACAGTGCTGGACTTGAACCTGTGTGGGTTTGGGTTTTTTTCGTAAAACATGCAAGCGGTAACAATTAAATGACTAAATGAATAAGCTTAAACTATACACACGTAAGTTCTCAAAATTGTATTTTCAGTTTCGTATAATTTTAAAAATAGGCAAATGGTATTGGATGTGGTTGTGATTTATTTTCTGATTGGTCCATTTTTAATTGAGTTGTATTTGGATGTTGTGGGCACTATTTAATGTGAAAATTTTTGCATTCGCCTCATTTTACAATGACATTTATTTCTGCACTGGATTGGTTTAACCGGAATGATGTGGAAAACGCCATTCATGCTTTTAAAATAGAAACCAACAATGAGCTTAATCATTGTGGATTCTTAATTAATTGTATTAAATAGTTTTTTAAGAATTTATTTTTACTACTCTAAAGTGTTGTGCATCAAGTCAAACAATGATTTGCCTATAAAAATTAGTGAACAAAATATTGATACTGTGGATTCCTTTACATATCTGGAAAGCATTATTGGTGAAGACGAAAAAACCGAAATTGATGTTAAAGTCAGACTTGGAAAGGCAATGTCAATCTCCCATAAACTCAAATCAATATGGTCATGCTCTTCCGTTTGCCTGAAGATCAAACTTCGTTTGTACGCATCAAAAATCACTTCTACGGCAATATATGGGAGTGAAACGTGGAAGCAAACGGACAAGATTGATAAGATAGTAGATGTTTTTTATCGCCGGTGTCTTAGAAGTGTTTTAAAAATTACCTGGTGCGATCACATCTTAAATGATGAGATCATGAGAAAAATTGACTCTCGTTCACTACATGACATTATTACAATTAGACGAAGAATATTCCGTGGTCAAATTCTACGTTTGCCGCCCGAAATACCAGCAAAAACGGTTTTGGAATGTAAATAGTAAAAAAAAGGTTGGCAGACCACAAAAACTTGGCTAAGAACTATTCGGGAAGATTTAATTGAAATGAATGTTTTATGGAATCAAGCAAAACGTTTGGCAGAGTGTTCAAACACATGGAAACATTTTGTTGTTACATGTTTTCTTTAAATTACGAGACTTTGTTTTTTTTTCTGTAATTGTTGTCTTACTGTCCCATACTTATTTTTAAAACAAAAGGTATGTACATCCAATATGTAACCCTTAGGCTAAAGGGGATATCCCTGACCAAATATCAGTCGACCTTGTCAATCTTTGCGAAAAGGTACGATTTCACAAGGTGTGTTTACTAACCAAAAACGTTGTTATTCTTCTACTTTTGTGTTACGCTTATCAAGCCATCAAAGTCGATTGTTTGCTATGCAGCATAAATGTAGAAAATAATAAAGAGGTGACCACATCATCAACCAAATTAAAAAAAATGTAATAATTTGTTCTCTAATTTTGATGGGCACATAATTATCTAACTTTGGGCACAAGACTTTCTTCTTTGAACAGTTAATCCATAGTCCAAATTAAGACGTCTTTTGCATCATTTCTGGTGTCTCACCAACTAGCAACAAATTTAAATCTGTCAATCTACCTTAGTTGGACGTGTGATGCTCATTATTATTTATGACTACTTGTAATGTTAGTAAAATTGTATAAATGTCCTTTAATGTCCAGTAGTTTGTTATCTCGAAGATACCGAAGTCTAACCAATTTAAATCAAAAGGATTATAAACTAATCAGTACTTATATAAACTTCCAGAGAAATTAAATCAACTGAAAGTGTACAAATATATATATATATATATATATATATATATGATATATATATATATATCACATGCACCAATGCCATACCAATCATTCCTGTGGCACTTCCAACAACCCCAACCATTATTTATTTAAACGAAGTTATTACCAAGTTATTCTAACATCTTTTGTGTTGATAGGAATTGACTTTGGTGTCATACTAATATCAAACAATAGCATACAATAGCCACCTTGATTTATTATTTTTTAAATATATTACATTTAGAACTACTTCAATCATAAACTGATGACAGAATACAATCAATTGAATTCATTATTTCCCGCCAAACCAAATTTATATCTATGCGATATGTCAGTCGAAGATCCCGAAATCAACGCTGATTAAGGTGTGTGTGTATGTGAATGTTGAACCAGTCAATCAAGCAATTTTGTTTTGCTAAACTTATTATTTTGATTCATGCTATTCTACATCTATCATTCATTGCATAAAATTATTATTATTATTATTATTATTAGTCATTTAAATATTAAACTTTTTGCATTTAATGTGATGTAATTGTTTATTGTAATTTTTTTAATTCAAAGTTATAACATTTTGGTATTAATTAACTGTAGCTACTTATCTTGCACTAAAGCATGTTCAATTTTGCACAAAATTCATTTATTTGTTACAATTAAACATTGTTCTTTTTTCGTTGCATATGTTATTATTATTATTATTATTAATATTATTACTATTATTATTATCATTATTATTATTATTATTGATGTAAGCTTTAATACTTACTACAGTCACATTCAGCCTATATAGATACAACATGATGCATAATTGATGCCATTAACGAAAACTTCCATACATGCATTTGCTTATCCGTAATTCGTGAACTAATATAAAACAACTGTTGACACGCATTTATGCATTAATTAGTACTTTTATTTTTTATTTTTATGTTGGCTAATTGTGAATGTTTTACACGGGAAATGCGCATGCCTTTCACCGGTGGACATTTTGAGCAAAGCCAAACGTGGACCCACATTTAGTGGGTCGTTGGTAGGATTCGAACTCTGATCTCATCCCAGATCCAAATCGAGCATTGTAACGCTAGATTACTTCGGCATCAATTTCGTCAACAATAGATCTTTTAAAATAGTAGCAGTGACAAATTTTATGTTAAAGTTGATTTTAAAGCACATTTTAGAAGCCACACCACTACTACTACTACTACTAATAATAATAATAACAATAATAATTACTTTTAGGTTTATAATGTTGTTTTCTAGTTAGATTTTAAAAACGTATTGGGGACAAATGATAAACAACTCCAATATTTGATTTTAAGGATAATGATACAGTTTCGTCAAAATGACTACTTAGTATGCATTATACCAAAAATGAATGTATATATATATATATATATATATATATATATATGATAATATTATTCTTGTATTAAACAAAGCCCTTTTGCTTTAAATATAAGCATGGGGTAATAAGACAATTAGAACAAAACAAAAACAACAACAAAGTCTCGTTGGCGTTGAAGATTCTGCAAATCGTAGATTGAGCTTCCTTTTGACTTTCATTCAGTCCTTTTATCCAGATACATACGATCATTTTTTTGCCGTTGTTTGCTAGAATGGCGTCCTCTTGATTGTTTTCGTAGCAATATAAATTTTTTACACCAGGCCAGCTTGCTAACATTGCGCGTTCGAACCCTTCTCTTTTATTCAGGCTTGGGACCGACTAGATTGAATCAACTGTGCAATTTTTTGATCAGTTTAGTTTTTAAAGACGGGGTGGTTTAATGGTACAGAACTGGATTACAACTTGGGTAGGATCTCGATTTGCTTTACTAAATGACCACTTGCTAAAAAATGCTTTTCCGTAAAACAATAAAACAACCATATATATATATATATATATATATATATATATATATATATATATATATATATTATTAGAAAATCCTTTTGTTTTAAAAATAAGCATGGGGGCAATAAGATAACAATCATAGCAAAAAATAACAACATAGGAACATGAAACAACACGTATTTGAGCATTCTGCCAAACGTTTTATTTAATCCCCCCCCACCCCATGAAACATTCATTTCAATTAAATCTTACCAAACAGTAGTTAGCCAAGTTTTCTTTGGCTCACCAACCTTTCTTTTACCATTTGCAATTGTCTATTCCAAGACCGTTCTTGCTGGTCTTTCGGGCGGCAAACGTAGAATTTGACCAAGTAATTTTCTTTGTCTAATTGTAATAATGTCATGCAGTAAACGAGAGACAGTTCTTTTTATAATTTCATTATTTGAAATGTGATTGCGTTGGGCAATCTTTAATAATTTAGTCAAATTAACTGATTAAAACATAAGACCGTAAAACGGTTTTCCATTTAACTTTTTTTTATTTCTTATCCACTTTGGAGTGTCAGACGTTTGACAAGCTAAGATATGTCGAATCAGTTCACAAGATTTATACATAAATATATAATTATTGATTTTCAAAGTGCATTTTTTGTAAAATGCAATAGGTAGGATTCATTTTAAAATTCACCAAAAATATACAAACAGTGTACTAAAAATATCGCAAATGAAAAATTTTCAATTGTTTTCTAAAAAAACCGGAAGATAGCGGCAAAGTTATTTATCCTGCCGTGAATTTCAATACATGAATTATCGGAATATTGTCAACTATTTCTATGGTTGAAGTAAATAAAATGTAAAATAAAAATTATAATGCAATAATTGTTGTGGGTTAAAAAAACAGAATGTAGGAATTAAAAAAATATTCGAAGTATGTTGATCTCTATGCTCTCGCTTATACATAACATTACTATTAATTAATTGGTTTATAATATAGAACATGTATAAAGTTCGTAAAGAACTTGGAAAAAATAGTAATGTTTAACAATAGTCGCTTCTGTAATTACACTTTCTACAAATTCTACAATTTATGTATTGAAAAATGTATTTAGTACATTTCAATTATTTTGTAAAATATATTACTTTTTCTAATTTATATTATATCATTTTATAATCCGGTTTTATGTTACAATTAATTAATAAATCTGTATAAAATGTAAGATATATTTCAGGATTTCAGGATTTTTCACGAGTTGAGTAGGCTTAAACGCCTTTTAGTACTTGATTCTAAAATTGTCTCAAGTTTTCAGAGAGGATGTTTAAAATGGATGGTGAAGTAAAGGGGGATTAGTCACAGGAAATAATTTGAAATTAAGATAAAATCAAGGTAGATAGTAGAAGTTAACAATTATTGAAAACGACCAAAAATTATAAATATACAAAAATAATAAAAAAAACAAATACGTTTTACAATGCAAAAAAAACACTGCAATAATCCTCAAAAAAAAGAAAAGAGAAAAGAATGAATAACCCTTCAATGGACGCTCGCTTCACTTTGCGCGTTGTGATGTTTTATTTAATTACTTTTATTAAACTCTTTTAATTAATTAAAAAAATCCTTCCAGTTTGCAACATGTGACAGACCCTTGTCTGTAAAGATCTGTATGCTTTGTTCTAGGTGTTTCATAAAGATTTGTTTGCATAAGGGCATAAACCGGAGTAAGCTTATGAAACTAATTACTACAGATTGTACAGCGAATGCCAACCTTCACAGATTTCTTGCAGCGTTCCAGGCCGCAGATTGAAGAATAAAAAGCATGCATCCTGTAGGGGTCTAGAATGCAAAAATTATTACAAAAACAACAAAATAACGAACAAAAACTATCACTAGGGAAAGACTAGCAATAATCGTATAAAAACACACAGTGCTATGTGATTACCGCATGACGCACAAGCGAAAATGCACAGTAAACAAATAACACTTAACATTTAAAACCAAAACACAAAAACTAAATAAACACTTGTGGAAAATACACAAAAATACACCAATATGCAAAAAACGACAGTTAGCGAATACGAACACTGAGCAATAACAAAAAGCAAGCTACTTTTGATCCGTAACGTCACTCAAGCGTTTCGCACAGATGCAACATGTGACAGACAAGAGTGTAGTAATTCTGTAAATACTTGTATGCTTTGTTCTAGGTGTAACACATGATTTTATAAAAATTGTACTCGTTTTTCGGAAACTTTTTACGAAGAATTAACTAGTAGTAATGTTAATTTTAGTTGTATAAATTGCCTATAGACCTCAGGTCTGTTGCTTAATTGGAGGATCCCAAAAGCCATCTTCTTTTCGATTTAATTAATGAGATTAAGGCTAGTAAGTTTGAGTTAAAAAAGTCGTGTAAGGTTTTGCTAAATTTACAAACCTCCTTCTACTGAACATGCCGGAGAGTTGTGCTTACTCAAAGCTTCGGTAACTAGTTTGTGTTTAATAATTAACTATTCAATCCCCACATCTCTTAAGAAGAGATTCTATTTGCAAACAATTTGCTGCTGACAGAGATATCTGAGACTCAGTAACTAATTTTAAGCAAGTCGTCACTGAGGTTAATAAAATATGTTATCCTCAGCGTATGAAATTTAAAATAATCCAAATAATGTGTAAATGTTTCTATATTCCCTTTTTATTATAGTTAACTGTAGCTCGACAAATATGTTATCAAAAATTGTAAGCAATTGGTCCACTGCGTGTCTACAACTCCCAAAGAGTCGTTTGCATAAAGACAACCCCCATTGCAAATAGAATAGGAAAGTCTTCTAAGTTAGCCCCCCAAAGCCTACTTAAAAATATCCTTATAGTTAAACTAACTTCCCTTAGACTTAAAAGTACCTCCTCCCGTATCTCCAATATACACAATTTTCCTCTTACTCCTCCAAGTCATTCTCCGTCAAATCCCGTTCTTCTAAAAATATTTTACACTAATGCGTTTAGTCTATCCAATAAGTTATCTGAATAATGTAGTTTAGTAAAAGATTTTAAGCCATATAATATTGGTCTTACTGAAACATGGCTATCGGATGACATACATAACAATAAATTGCTAATTTTGTTTGATTGGAATTTTCAAAAAACAGATGTGGGAGTTGCTTTTTACATGAAGAAAAATATTAATTACTTCCCTTTTTTATTTATCTAATGATTCCGGACATGGGTATGACCTTCTCTTTATCGTATTCTTTTCGATTCTCTACTATCTTTCTTCTCTTTGTAAGGCATCTAATCTTCTTCTATTTTATAATCTTCACTTCATCCTTTCGTGAGCACATAAATCCTTTTATTATAATCAGCGATTTCAATGCTTTTTCTATTAACGTGGAGTTTCTTATTAGCCCTCCTAAGTATTTAAACCTAATCTATTTTGATTTAGCATTGAACATTTATTATTATTATTATTAATATTATTATTATTATTATTATTATTATTATTATTATTATTATTATTATTATTATTATTATTATTATTATTATTATTATTATTATTATTATTATTATTATTATTATTATTATTATTATTATTATTATTATTATTATTATTATTATTATTATTATTATTATTATTATTATTATTATTATTATTATTATTATTATTATTATTATTATTATTATTATTATTATTATTATTATTATTATTATTATTATTATTATTATTATTATTATTATTATTATTATTATTATTATTATTATTATTATTATTATTATTATTATTATTATTATTATTATTATTATTATTATTATTATTATTATTATTATTATTATTATTATTATTATTATTATTATTATTATTATTATTATTATTATTATTATTATTATTATTATTATTATTATTATTATTATTATTATTATTATTATTATTATTATTATTATTATTATTATTATTATTATTATTATTATTATTATTATTATTATTATTATTATTATTATTATTATTATTATTATTATTATTATTAATATTATTATTATTATTATTAATATTATTATTATTATTATTATTATTATTATTATTAATATTATTATTATTATTATTACAAAACCTTTTTGCTTTAAAAAATAAGCATGGGGCAATAAGATAACAATTACAGCAAAAAGTTTTGGCATTGAAGATTCTGCAAATCGAAGATTGAGCTTCCTTTCGGCTTTCACTGAACCCTGTCATTTGTGTAACTTTGTCATCGAGATACTCGCAATCACTTCTTTGCCGCTGTTTGCCGGAATGGCGTCCTCTTATTGCTTCTGTAGCAGTATCAATTTTTTACAGAGGCCAGGTTGCTAACTTTGCGCTCAAACCCTCTTTTTTTATCCAGGCTTGGGACTGGCTAGATTGAATCATTTCTGATCCAAAACTAGGCGGAGTTAGCATGAACATGCACTCGCCCAACATATTCGTTTTACGACTAGATTTAGGGTAAGTAGTTCCTCTTCGTGTCTTGATTTAGTTTTTACTAATTTTTTCTTTATAATAAATGACATGAAAATTTTACCTTGTCTAGGTAAGAGTGACTATACCCTCTTGACTTATAAAATGCAACTCTTATTATCTATTAATGTTTCTAAGCCCGGGTTTGAGCCAATTCCAAACGCAGGTTACAGGAATTATCTTAACAATGTTGATTGGGATTATTTAAATATAAACAAAATTGACAATTTGTATAATTTTTTTTTTGAATATTCTCATTCTCAGCCTAAAATTCTACGCTACATAATTTGACTCATTAAATTACAAAACACTGCGTTTTATAAATAGAAATTGTTAAAATTTTGTTGTTTCTTTTAGAGCTATTTAGATCTACGTAGCAAATATATAGCTTGTTTCAGATGGTTTAAAAACTAAAAACTTTATTCATTTTTAAACAATGTTACAACAGATAACAATCTTTCTTATTAATTCATTAAAATACAGAATTTTGAAGATTTTATAAATAATTTTTTTGAAAACAAATTGTACAATATTTGACTTTTTGTGGGTTCATGAGTAAATTAGTTTCATTATATTGTTCATATAAAAAAATACATTTTACCCAAGTACAAATGCTTTTTTTTATACATTACTTACCTTTATCCAATTATTGTGCATATTTTAATTTTTATTTGTTTTTTTATTGAATGTAGCCTCTAATTGCAAAAGATTTATTTATTATAAACAAACTTATATGCAAGCTCTTAATTATATACAGTTCAAATTAAACTAGCAAACATTATCTTTAAATTTTAATTATACAATGGAATTATTAGACACTTTTTTAAGTATGACTTATACAACATTATTATTTTATTATATGCAATCAATTCAAGAATTTCTGCAAAAAATTATTAAAATAATCAAATCTACATTAATTTCAAACAAAAATAATAGAAAACGTAAACTGTGAGATGAATTCATTTTGTATATTCTCTTCAGTCATATAAAGAATCAATATATATATATATATATATATATATATATATAGGTATATGATATAATTAACTAAACATTAACAACATACACATTCGCAACATGCATACGTTAAGTCCACGCTATATTCAATGAAGTTATAAATTGTTTTTGTGCACACAAAATGAGTTTTACTGTGTGTTTGTAAACAGATTCAAGTGTTTTTAATACATTGGCAGTTTGAGTAGTTATCAACACGTTAAAACACGTTAACTCGGTGCTTTGTTTGAACCAAGTGACGTAATATTGACGAAGTGCACAGACGTCCATTTGAGTTGAACTCTTTTTCGATTCAAATGGGAATGTGTTCTTTGGTCGGTTCAGGTAAGCGACGAGTTGTCCGACCAATATATTTATCACCGCAACTGCAAGTGAACTGGTAGATACAATGGGAGGTGGAGAACATTGCTTTAGCTGTTTTTATGTTGGACAAAGGTAGACCTGTTGTGGTACATAGCATTCTCAATTGGATTAATAAGTATGTCCTTTTCATCGCACGTTTAATCCTAATTTTTAGGAGATTCATTGCATCATCTCCTTTAAAAGACAGTTTTATAATAACCGGCTTGTTTTCATTTCCAACTTTTTTTTTTAGTTGTGAGTGACTTTGAGTAGAAATTGATAAATTCTTCAGAATATCCGTTGTTGATTAGAGTTTGCTTTACAGCTTCTAATTCTTTATCAATAATGCACAAAAACAATTTATAACTTTATTAAATTCAGCATGGACTTAACATATGCATGTTGCATATGTGTATGATGTGGAGTTATTAATGTTTAGTTAATTACATCATATATTTTTATGTATATATACATGTTTGTGACTGAAGAGAATATACGAAATGGATTCATTCTATTATTTGTTTGGAATTATAAGGGGAACCCAATGCTCTACATTAATTTGTTATGATTTTTCGTAAAAATAAATTTAAGGGGAAAATTAATAATTACAATGATCAATAAGGTTTACAGCCACTGAATAAATTAGTGTTGAAAATTCAGGAAAAAAAATCTAAATTAATAAATATATTATATAATATTGTATATAACATGATTAAACTGAGTTCTTTTTTTGAGTTATGTGATTGCTACAAATGTTTTACACATTTTTAACACTAATTAGCTTAGGAGTTGTAATTAAATGATCAAAGCTAGATAGTTAAGTTGTAATTAATTTTCATTAACCAGATTTGCTACACATGTTTATATCATACTGTGCGTCTGTTATTGTGGACAACTAATATCAAACATTATTATTTTATTAATTTTCATTTTCATTACAATTTTTTATATTGTTGTACATTTAAATAATTTTAACATTATTTGTATTTTGTTTTATCTCGCATTTCATTTTGTATTTGAATACATTACATGTTATTGTAACTGTGATTTTGTAAATATTGTCACATCTTGTTTTACCTGTTATCAAACAGTATTGCTATGTAAATTTAAATTATGTAATAAATTGTGGAACGATATTTTAGATCACATAGTAGTTCTATTAAAATGAAATGCGAGTGTTGATAAATATTCCTATAAAGTTAAATCAATAGAAATCAGGCTCAAGATATCAATGAGATCTTATGGTCTAATACGGTATACCAACACGACACAATAATACCTATACAAGTACAATCACGTCAATCATATTCTTTTCCAGGTTTGGGGCCGGTTTTTCTTTTTGTCAGGACAACACCGAACGACGATCGATAAGTGACTCATCGGACCAATCATAATGAAGTCCGATTGTGTGATAGACAGCCAGTGGAGTGGATAACAAGCCCACTCCTATATATATATATATATGGAATATTTGATGTTAGTTTAAACCTTGTGTTGTGTTCTTATTTTGAACCCTGGCACTAGTGGGTTAGCAAGTCAAAGTTTTCAGACAATAAATAGCTCACTTGAACGCTAATCCACCAAATACACAGACATAACACTTTTATTTTTTTATCCAATTTTAAAAATAGTTAAATTGATTTAATTTTAATTCTCCCTATTAGACTAAAAATAATAAATTGACCTTGCTCAGAACTGCAGGTTATTTAATGAGTTATTTAGGTCAGAAACCTTTTGGCGACACGTTTTGTAGGTTTTAGATTAATACACAATTTGTGTAAAAAGATCTTCTTTTGATTCTTGGTTTTTGATATATCTCAAATTATTAAGAGGAAATAGAAAGTGGAAAGTGAGGTAACGAGACAACATTTTTAAAAATTAAAACAAAAAATCAAGGAAGATGGTAAAAATTTAAAATTGTGGCAAGTAGGCAAAAATGGTAAATATGCAAAAATAATAATAAAAGAAAATTTATATTATAATGCAAAACATTGCAATGATTCTCAAAAAAAAAATTATAAGATAACATCCAACTTGATTTAAATTTTAAAAAATATTATTTTGCGATTTTTAAATCACAATAAGTTTCTTGTTTGTCTACTCCATATTTTAATTTGATTATTTAATTGTATTTTGTTAACTTTTGTGTTTTATTGTTTAATGTTTAAAGATTTGGTTTAATATTTTAAAAGTTTTACTTAAATTACCCTGTTTGTTGTATAAATGGGGTCTTTATTTACAAACTGTAGACAGCGTAGGTGCAATAAATGTGTTAAAACTGAAATAATATGTTTTTCCTGTGACCTGTGCTTCCATAAATGCTACACGGGCCGGTTTATATCTAGTTATTTTTATTTTTGTATCAAGTTAAACTGGAAGAAAACAAAAAGGAAATTTCGGTAAGTTGTGTAAACCCGTTCCATCCGTTGAATGTTATTCTTAAGAATAAAAACAGTAATCTGTATATATGGTCTAACATATAACATAAAAATTATGAGTAGATATTTGTCATAACTAATTCCCAGATTGCGTTTTAAATTTTTAGCTAGTTTAAAACCTGTACTTGTTGTTTTCTAATGGCTAAGTGAAATTTGAGGACAAGAAGTAAAAAATAATACTATATTTTCTATCAATCTTGATAAACTTATTGATTGCAAAACCGATTTGGGTAAAACCATATTTATAGATTAACCAAAAACTGATATGTTTGCAATTTAGCAGTAACCTACCTTTAACTGACATCTTTTTCCTTTGCAGTTTTCCCTTTTTTATAAAGAGTGGCTGTGTTTTTAACTGACCAATTATAGAAATTATTTAGGGTTTGTACACCATATTTTTAAACCATCTGCATATAGAAAAATATTAAATAAAACTACATATGATATCCCATTGGGAAAAGAAAACGTATTAGACATTTTACACTAGAATTACAGTTATATAAAAAAATAATGAACTTCATAAGATTTAAGTTTGGCCATTAGTAACAAGTGTGTATCAAAAGTCATTAAAAACTTGAAATAAATTGCCTCAACTGATAGATAATATTCAAAAAACCTAGTAAGGTCATTTGAAAAATCTAATAAGATTGTAAGACAGAATTTCTGTAGCAAAATATATATTGTGCAAGATTGACGATATTATCACCCTATAACAGGTTGCTTGAGATAAAATTCGCAGAAAATTTTTGGTTTTTGATATGATGGCAGCGGAGCATTTATGTAATTTTTGTTATTAAATTGTAACATGTTTAGGCTTTAAATACAACAATTAATATTTTATATTATAATAATCTTGAGGATTTAAAGAAAATTTATGTAATCACAATTTTTAATAATTATTATACTTTTTATTATCAGTTCCTTATTGTCCATTCTGGAACAGGTGCACCCGAGCACTTAGCAACCAAATGCACTGCGGTTTAACGGGGCTTCCACTCTGGTAAATAAATGGAGTTTAAATGGTTTCTTAAACTTTACGTATATCATATGTAAGCGGTGTGCTAAGACTGATAGCTCTAACAAAAATCAGTCGTTTTTATCTATTTTTGCCAACAATAGCACCGACATTCGAATCCTATCTGTGAGTCGAAAAACCGTTGTTTTTCTAAGTTTGTTATACTTATGAAGCTATCAGAGTTAACTGTTTAATATGTTTTATAAATAGGGTAGTAATGAAACAGTTATTACATTACCAACCACTATGTATATTAATAAAATGTTTTCTACATCAACAAACAACAATGAACAACAAATCACGTTTAGTACAATGAAATATTGGACAAATAATAAACATTTTCAATACGCCTGGTTCCAAGAGAATTGTTTTACATTAAAAATAATTGTTGTAAACTGCTTTTTTGTTTTTACGCATATATATATATATATATATATATATATAAAGTAAAAAAGAAAAAGAAAGAGGTGTCTACTTTGGTTCGGTTGTAATCTTAGAAAACTAAATGTAAAACCTGAAACCTGAAAATAAATGTAACTAATTTTGTATAAATGAATTAGATCAATTTATTACTTTTAGTCTAATAAGAAAGATTAAAAATAGACAAAAATAAACAAAATGTTATATATATTTTATTAATTTTAAAAAAATGTTTTAAAAAGTATTGTTTTATTTTACAACGAATCGATAAACTTGTTTAAAAAAAGTAAAATTTAAAAATATTTAAAAATGTACTTTTACTAAAATAAAAATTGTTGAATAAAAACTAGACTTTAGAAATATACATTGAAAATGCTAATTTAATCAAAAACTAATTAATACAACATTGTTGTTTTTTTAAGATCGTACAGCACATCCATCCACCTCATAGTTAACTGGCGTAAACACAATAAAAAATGACGCTGAGCACAAAAATTCAACGTTATATATGAAATGAAAATATCACAGAACCAATAAAACGTTAAAATATGATCAACCAATCACAGGTGACCTTCAAATGTGCAAGCATTTTCTAGCTTTAAAAAAGTACCTGATATACAGCAGCTACTAATCTTATCGTTTAAAAAAATATTTTAATTTAATTTAAAATTATTAAATTAAAGTATTTTTTACACATTTTTTAAATTACTTAATTTAATTTTTTAAATAAATTATTATATATTTTTAATTGTTATTTATAATTCTATTATTTATTTTTTTTTACTTTTATAGAAACTAGTAAAAAAGATTGAATTTTTAAAGTTTTACTTGAAATATGTTATACAAAACTATATTTAAATGTTTTTGTTTATTTATCCTTTATATTTTCATAAATGTTGTTACATGTGATTATAGTTATGAAAATTGGAGTGAGTGGAGCAAGTGTTCTCCAATACAATGTTATTTTGATATAACTATGTTTAATGCTAAATTATTGTATTCAAAACGAAATTTACATAAAGTTGGCGATAGTTATTGCCTTAATGGAACATCCTTGTTTAAAATTAATTCTTTGAAAAAAGAAAAAATTCTTTCTAATAAAATAAGATATCGCAAGTGTTCTAAAACAAATAAAAAATTTCGTTTTAACGTAAAATGTACAAGTAAGTTTTATAATATTTTATTTAAGCAATAAACCGTACTTTATTTTGTTTATTTTATAGTTAATATAGATATTATAGATATGCTTTTGAAAGTATTAATTTATTTTCTATGTTACATGTGTAGTTTAATATTTATAATATTTTAATTATTTAAGTTTAAACATTATTTTATTAATAAAGTAATACGTTTGTAATTCAAATCTTATTTATATATATATATACATTATACCTGTTATTTTAAAAAGCATTAATCGTTTTAAATCAAAAATACTTTTACAATTTTATTTGTAAATTAAAATATACAATTATTAATAAATATAATATTTAATAAAACATGTGTTTACATTACAACACTACATTTATTTTAGTATATTTTAAAATATATTTAGAAAATGCGTTTGATTATGAGTGCCACAAATGCAAAGCAACTGAGTTAGTTTATTATCGACCATCAAGCTTATCAATGTTTGTTCCCAGTTGTTCTTCTGTTGCAGAAAAACCAATAAATTTGGCTATAATTATAGGTGCAGTAATAGGTTCTATTTGTGCTTTGTTCTCAATACAGGATTTTATAACATTGAAACACAGTATCCAGTTAATAATTACCCAACACAATATTAATTGTAAGTTTATATATATATATATATATATATATATATATATATTATTATTAATATTAAATATTACGTATATGTTAAATATGTTGACAATAAATTATTTATGTACGACAATGTAAATGTTTTTTAAACGCTCCAATATTTGTTAATCAGTGACTGTATTTTGTCACGTCAAAACATTGTCAATTTAATATAATTGTACAAACTACAATATTTAAAGTAGTATGTAAATACAACTTACAAATTACAAAAGCGTGCTAGTTGTTTTTTAAAAACAAATTAATGATTATGTTGATTGATAGTGCTTAACAAAATAGTAAAAAACTGGAACATGTTAAAAATTAGATAAATTAATTGACATTAATCTTTTTTATCATTTAAGTTTGTTATACATTAATTGTGACATAAAATAAAATTTAACAGGTTATAAAAAATTACACTAATAACTAAAAATTTATTATTAAATTTATATAGAATAATTAGAATAATTATTACTTTAAAAATTATATAAATGAAAACAGTTTTTAATAAACTTTATTATAACTATGTAAATGACCTTGTTCACATTTTTTATTTTATACAAAACATTACTTAATTTTAAATATTAAGTTTTTGTTTTTGTTTAATAAAAATTTGTAATTAAGTAAATTATGTTTATCTTAATAAAATGTTAAAATAAATATTAATGTAAATAATTATATTTCAACTCTTTTGTTCCTAATTTTTGTTTGCGTAATTTTACTGTTTCTAGCCAGTTGTCTCTTTTCGGTTCAAAAAAGTATTTGTTGACCTCATCGAACAGTTCAACTAAGAGAGATAACCTGGATAATTAATTAGGTGACTTTGTCAATCTATGTAAAGAATGGCACTGTCACAAATATATCCTTAATCAGCGAAAAAACTTTTTATTCTTGTACGTTTTAGTTAGACTTATCAAATCATTGAAGTTGATTGTTTTGTATGTTGTATAAATGTATAAATAATAATCAGGTAACTACGCCATCGACTATTTTTTGCAAACATTTTTTGATATTTATGCTTAAAATTGGTTTAATTGGTTCATTTTTGATTATTTTACAATTTAATAATGCTTATTACATGTGCATTGTTACAATTTAGTAACAAAATTACATTTTCACTTTTTTAGTCTATCTGTGATCAACAAAAATTCCTTATATCACAAATCAGAAAATTTCCACAAATTCCATCCCAATAATAATAATGATAATAATGATAATAATAATAATAATAATAATAATAATAATAATAATAATAATAATAATAATAATAATAATAATAATAATAATAATAATAATAATAATAATAATAATAATACCTAGTTTGGATTAGAAATGATTCAATCTAGCCAGTCCCAAGCCTGGATAAAGGAGGAGGGTTTGAGCGCAAAGTTGGCAACCTGGCCTCTGTAAAAATTTATACTGCTGCGGAAACAATGAAAGATGACATCATTCCAGCAAACAACAACGTATCTGGATGGCAAAGTTACCAGATGACAAGGTTGAGTGAAAGCCGAAAGAAAGCGCAATCTTCGATTTGCAGAATATTTAATGCCAACGAGACTTTGTTATTGTTGTTGTTGTTTTACTGTAATTGTTGTCTTATTGCCCCATGCTTATTCTTAAAGCAAAAGGTTTTTGTAATAAATAATGATAAACGATATCAACTATTTTTTGCAAAAATGTTTTAGACATTTATGTTTAAAATTGATTTAATTGGTTCATTTTTGATTATTTTACAATTTAATAATGCTTATTACATGTGCATTGTTACAATTTAGTAACAAAATTACATTTTCACTTTTTTAGTCTATCTGCGATCAACAAAAATTCCTTATATCACAAATCAGAAAATTCCTACAAATTCCATCCCAATTCAGCTAATAAATATGAAAAACCTTCGCACTCTATGCAAAATCAAAATATTTAAAACGTATTAAACATTTTAATTTTGCATTATTATTTAAATATATATAATATTATTATTATTAAATAATTTTAAATAAAATGGTTTAAAAATGTGCTTAAAGCATTTTATAAAAAGTTTTGATTTAGTCACCTTTAAATACGAAAAGGATTTTGTATATAATAATGCTTCTGAAGAGTTGACTAACACTTACAAAGTCTTAATTGTTAATAGTGATAATAGTTCTAACAACCACCTCTACATGGCCAATCCTGGACTAGATGCAAGTGTTAATAAAAAAGACTTTGACATGTAACTGGACGTTGTATAATAATTTAACGCAACACTTATTGGTTAATCATTTGTCTACACAAGTTAAAATAACAAAAAACTAAAATTGGAGTTTGTTCGGTCGCATTACTATTAAATTAATTTAATTATACAAACTAAATTATTCAAACCGGCAAGTAAATACAACTCTTGAATCACAAAAATGTGATAAGTGCTTATTTTTTTATCGCTTTAAAGGTAGTTTTTGGAAAACATGTTTTAGCGAAACCGAACGTGTCCGTGCATACTGTTCCGGTGATGGAGATCAAACCCATATTTACCCAGATTCGAGTTGACTGTTGTACCGCTAGTAATAATCTATCATGTTTACTTAATTGATTATAATTGGAAAATGTTAAAAACTCGATAATTAAATTGTTTTTTATAATTTTTTATAAACTGAACTTATTACACATATCTGAATAAATGCTAAACAAACTTATTATTATTATTATTATTATTATTATTATTTTAAAATTAGCGCAAAGTAACAAGATAACAATAATGGGAAAATCAAAAACAAGGTACCATAATTTATAAAAAACATAAACCAACAAAATTATTTTACTTGTTTAACATTTTACCAAATGTTTTGTTTGATAACACGAGACATTTATATTTATCAGATTTTTTCAAATAGTTTTCAGTCAAGTTTTCAGGGATTTACCAGTCATTGCTTTACCATTTTTAAGTGTTTATTACAAAACCGTTTTTGTTGAGGTTTTTGAGCGGTAAACGTAAAATTTAACCAACTAATTTCTATCGTTTAATTGAAAATTGCCCTTCTTTTGGGCTTTCACTCAACCCTATTATCTGGGTTATCCTATCAATGTTTTTTACATTAATGGCGTCCTGTTATTGCTTCAGTAACAGTTTTTACAAAGAGCAGCTGCTAATTATGCCTTTAAATCCTTTTCCTTTGTTTAGACTTGTTTTGGGTAAATTGGCTAATTTATTATATACTCTGGTCAAAGTTAATAAACTTTCAAAACGACAAAATTGAAAATGACACACTTTTGAATTAACGTGTGCATTTATCGCTTTGCACGTTTGTCAATTTTGATTCATTGAACAATGTCAAAGATCCTATCATAATAAAATATTCAATTTTAATAAAATTTGGCTTTTCTTCTTTAATGTAAACAAAGCATTAAAATTTTTATGACACAACAAGATTTTTAAATGCTTTTGTTCTACATCAATATCGGTTTGAAAACTTTTATTATTGATTGGTTATTTAAACGCTGTGCCTTATCGCCTCCATTTTGCTTTTTTCTAACATGTCGTCACGTTTGCCTTGTTCACTACATCTACCTACTTCGTATGTTCGACATTATGCATTCTAAGTTTAGTGACAATGAAAAATGAATCAAATCGATAACAGCGTAACATGTTTTTGACTTGTTTTGACTTGATCAATTTTTATTAAAAACATATTATTAACTTACATCTAACTTTAATCATGTGGGTAAATGAATGTATGTTTTTATTTAATTAATTATTTTAAGTAGATAACACAATAATTACACACATCGTTTTTTATTTTTTATGTACAAATAAATCTGAATGAAAAATACACAAAATAAATGAACAATATTCCCTTACAGACAAATTATTGGTGTTCGGTTGTCTAAACTAAGATCATGTGTAGTATTTGGCTATCACAATGCCAAGGTAATCTGTCAGTACAGCGCTTAATTTCGACTTGCTTGACATAGATTTAAATCCCACTACTGACTTTAAATGCGAGTTTACATTTGGTTTCGCAAAATTGTCTACCGTTAATAGATGTATTCCATAAAACATTCAAAGTGGTAAAAAAATTTTAATAAATAAAAACTTTTTTTTAATTGAGAACATGTATCGGACTGGCCGCATTACAGTGAATACTATGTAGACATGAATTTGGCACTGTACACATTGTTAAGTTTATTAAGTTGCTCCAAGTGTCCATTTGGATGACAGTAACAGCTAAATAAAAATTATAAATAAAAAATATTTTGCATTTAGTTTTATAGTGCTTTAAATAATAAAAAAAACAAAATAGGTCAAACCCGTTCAAAAATATTAATGTTACTATTTTATTTATTCATTTATTTAATTATTTTATATTTGTATAATTCATTAATTAATTGGTTTTAGTAGATTTATAAGTGTAAATATTGTCAAAAAAATAGAAACATTTGTTGGCTAATAGAGGATGTCACTGTTTGCAAATATTGACAAAATGTTTAATTTTTAGCCTAGTGGCTACCTATTTTATACGTATACTTGGAGATAGCTTTCAAATATTTTGGATGTATTATTACATTTATCCGCCTAAACAAAATCCCGGTTATGTTGTTGTGCTCTTGGTTTCTGCTGTTAGTTCCTGCTGTTAGTCTAAGTGCTTTAGCCTATTTAGTCTATAATGCGTTACGTAGATGTAACAATTAGGTATATATCGCCATCAATACAAAATAATTATAAATAATATTTAAATCCTCAGAATTATTTTAATTTTCTATTTAAATTAGTAAACGATGTATTGAACTTAAATATTTTACAAAAATGTCATTATGAGTAAGTTGACATCTATTGCACCCTGTCTGTTTTTCTTTACCTTATTTTTAAAACTTTTTCTATTTAATATTTCATATTCAATATCTACATCTTTTTAGAAAGTAGTCATTATTCCCTGTTTCTTTTTATTGTGTACCTTTTTCTGCCGAGGCTTGCATGCTACATTAAAGATCAATGCAGACTTTCGATTACTCTAAAGTTAACTTTAATATGTTTTAATATTTTTTAAATAAAACTAAATAAAAATAACAACAATTTGTAGATATAAATTATCTATATTCTCATTTTGTTTTAGTAAGCAAAAAAAGTGTAAACTTATTTGCTCCGTTTAAAAACCTATTTAACTCGTTTATTAAGTAAAATAAATACAGTGTATAGCAAGCAAAATTGATGTGTTTATACTATTTTTTTAATAATTGCATTAGTATTTGAAATCAAGTGGTAAAAGATGCAAAATTCTATAAAATAGTTAGTAATACGTTAACAAGACACTGTTTTGCTTTATTAAAAGTAAACAATAATCTGTAGTTTTATTACCTTGATTAAACAAGAAGGGAGCTCATTATTTTTTATGTCTAAAATATGTAGTTTATTAAAAACTTAGTTTTAGTTTTATTTTTAATCTACCTGGGATTACCAATGTTAACATCTAGTTTAATTTAAAATGCGGTCATATTAGTATTAGTGTTTATATAGTCCTCAAACACCCGATGATGTTTCAGGTTTCAGGTTTATACACGAGTTAAATAGGAGAAAACTCCTTTTAGTACTCTGTTCAAATTTTACGTTTTCCAGTTTTTATTATTTATATTTTAATTTAATTTTAAATTTTTTGCATAGTTTTTTTTCGGTTTTTATCCACTTTTTTAATTACTTTTTTAATTATTGTCTGCCTAAAAATTAATTTATTTTATCCCTATTTACACTAATTATATGGATTATCTAGAAAATTATAAACTTATTAATATTTTATCTGTTTTTAGTACAATCATAAAAAGGACAATTAAAAAACATTTTAAAAATTATTTTTGACTTGAAGTAATTTATTTTAATTTTTTGATATCATACTTGTTGTTAATAGCCAAATATTAACTTTACTGCAATTTTAGGTAATACGTTTTCTTCTTTCAATAGGGTTATATTAGGTCTTTGGTTCGGTACTAAGAACTTTATTATTTATAATGTTTGTGAATGACCTATTGTTTATAGATGTATTTAATATTTTTCTATATGCGGAGGGTGTAAAGATATGAAATACAAACCCTAAATTGCTGCAATAAAACATTAATAATATCTATAATTGGTCAGATAAAAATAGATTATTAGTAAATTTAACCAAGTGCAAACATACCGTTTCCAGTTTAATTTATAGATATGGTTTTTTCTATATTTGTTTTTCACACAATATATTTAATAAAATTGATAAATAATGTGGGATTTATTTTATACTACTGAATTCAGTAAAAATAAAAATGCTTCAATGGTCGTTGGTAGTATTCAAATTACAGACAGAATAGAAAATGAAGTGGTTAGGGGAAAACTGAAAGTCATTGAAGCTCATAAGAAAATTTAAGAAAAAAGGTTAAGGTGGTACGGCCATATTCTACGCAAAGAAAAAATTACATTAAGAAGAGAATAACGGCATTAAAAGTGGAAGGATATTTAGAATTTTTTACGAACTAAGTAGGCTAAAACACCTTTTGGTACTCGGTTCTAAAATGGTCTCACGTTTTCAGGGAGGAAATATAAAATGGATGGTGAGGTAAAGAGGGATTAATAACAAAAAAATAACTTTTTGAAATTGAGATAAAATCAAGGTAAATAGTGGAAGTTAATAATTATAGAGAACAAGTAAAAATTATAAATATATAAAAATTAATAATAAAACAAGCTACGTATTACAATGCAATTACACTGTAATAATCTTCAAAAAAGAAGAAACGAGAAAAGGATGAATAACGCTTCAATGGACGTGTAGCGTGACGCGCGCCTGACCTCGGAAGTGAGGAAAAGAGATTAACAAAAATTGACGCTAAGGATAGAACCAAATGGAGAATGCTGGCAAAAAACAGCGATTCCTCATAAAAGAGGGAAAGCAGTAAATAAATAAGAATTCTAAGTACAGGGGCTAAAATGGGACCTGTCAAAATTAAAACATTAAAATTGATTGACTTTCTTTACATTACTTAAGAATATTAGGCACATCAACATTATACTAAAATAACCATTATTTTTATTTATTTTATTTTATTTTATGTATGCTACTTTGAATATTTTACGAGAAACATCTTTCAGCAGTGGACATTTAACATCACTTTAGCAATACTAATATTCAAAACATTAAAAAAAAATTTATAAATAGCATTACCAAATTCCCGCTTAAACTAAAAAACCAGAATTTACACATTTTGACAACATGAAAATAAATAGTAAATAGTAAAAATAAATAAAAACTAATAAATATTATTGTGCATCTTATAATAATATCATTAATTGAACAAGATCAATTTATTATTTTGATTTTATAAAAAAATTAAAAATTAATTAAAATAAACCAAAAATTATTTACTTAATTAATTTAAGACATATATTAAAAATTATTGTTTCATTTTAAAAAATGTAAAAAATTACAATTTTATATTTTTTATTACTTAAATAAAAATATATAATAAATATACTAATTTAATTTAGAAGTAATCAATACAATTTTGTTTTTTTTAAATGCCTTAATATAAATGATAATAATAACATATTTGGCAATTATTTGACGTTTACAATCAAGTGTTGTATTCATAATTTTCGTCATACAAAAATATTTAAAATTAATTTATAATTATTAAATTTAAATGTTTTAACAGTTTTTTATTGTTTATTTTATTTTTTAATAAATTGTTATATATATATATATATATTATTGTTATTTACTATTTGATCATTTAATATTTTTACATTAACGCAAACAAGTGGAAAAGTTATGATTATTTAATTTGAATTTTATTAAATTTTATTTAAAATATGTTATATAAAAGTATATTTCAAAGTGTTTGCTTTTTTATTTTTTATATTTTCATAAATTTTGTTATCTGTGATAATCTTCATGGAGATTGGAGCCCGTGGAGTAAATGTTCTCCAATTGACTGTGGACTAGATGTAACAATTTTTGATGCTGAAAAAGTGTATTCAAAACTAGATATTAAGAGACTTGGCGAGAGTTATTGTGTTAATGGAACATCCTTAATAATGACTAATCCTTTTGAAACAAAGATAATCCCTTCAAATAAAATAAGATTTCGTAAGTGTAGTGATGCAGAAAGAAATAGTATAAATAACGAAAAATGTTTCAGTAAGTTTTACAAAGTTTTATTTAACTAATAAATTGTACTATATTTTTTACTTATTTTACAGTCGATATAGAGATATTAGAAACTTTATTTAAAATATTAATTTATTTTACTTGTGAATTATGCAGTTTAATGTTAAATTATACTATTATTTTATAAATAAATTATTGCATTTGTAATACAAATTTTATTTTTAAATATTGATTATAGTTGTTGTTAAACATTATATGTATATATATTAATTTTTATTATTATTCTACACAAAACGTTATAAATATTTTATATTATTTTTTAGTAAAACGTTATTGTTTTTAATTAAAAGAATTGTAAGGTTTTAAATGTAAATATAAATAAATAAATTTTAGTAAGCGATATATTTAATAAAATATGTTTAAATTATTTATTTTGAAAAATAATTAGCGGGTTTAGTTAATTTTGAGTGCCGTCAATGCAGTGTAAACGATTTGGTTTATTATGGACCATCAAGTCATTCAACTTTGGTTGTCGGTTGTGGAAAAAACTGGGCCGTAATTATAGGTGCAACAATAGGTTCTATTTGCGCATTAATTTTAATTGGTCTACTGATTTTTTGTTTATGCAAACGACTAAAGAGAAAACCACAAAATACAACATTGTATAACATTGAAACACCGTATTCCGCCAATAGTTACCCAACACAAAATCAATTGTAAGTTATATATATATATATATATATATATATATATATATATATATATATATATATATATATATATATAATACTATTATATATTACAGTTATCTATGCTATTGTGTATAAGCAAATAATAATAATAATAATAATAATTAATTAATTAATTAAATTGTGTATCCCAAGTTTAATTTTTAATTGCAATAAAAATCTATCATGTTTTTATTTGTGGCATTACTTTTGCTTCTACTATCGGTAATTGCTGTATGTCAAATAAGTCAAGACCAGCGGTTTCTAGGTTTTATTGCTGGTTTATTTAAGTTGACTGTTTATGGTCAGCTATCTCTAACAACATTTATTTTTGTCAATCCTCATTTTAATATCACTTATACCATTTGTTATATTTAAAATATTACATATATAGCCGGCCTTATCAATGGGGATTTCGTTTATTAGCCAAGAAACTTCCTTATTTTTTACATTCGTTACACTTGTTAAACCATTGATGTTGATCGTTTTGTATGCTGAATATATGTAGTATTAATGAACAGGTGATTACACTAACAGCCACAATGAGATGAACAATTTTCATTCGGAAAACTCTTCTTTCTTTTATGCTTGAGATTGGATAGATTAATTTAGAGGTGTTTATTACACGTACAATATTACAATTGAATGACAAAAATTATATTCCAAATATTTTAGTTCACCGCCATCCAACGTAGATGTTGCTCCGCCATCATACTCACAACCAGAAAATTCCTACGAATTTCAAGCCAAGCCGGGTGATAATCTTGAAAAGCCTCCATATCCTACATAAAGTCAAAATACTTCAAAACATATCAAACAATTTTATTTTATATTTTTAAATACTTATACATTATTATTTTAATGTAATTATACACTTTTTTTTTAATAAAAGGATTTTATCGAATGCTTCACTTATTTTATGTACTTTTTTGATGTAATAACTAATTCACACTTCTGTTATAAAATAATAATAATAATAATTCTGAGGAGTTGAGAAAAACCTACAATCGGTCAATTTGTACTACTGATGATATTCCTGACCATCATTTACGCGTGGCAAATCCAGGACTAGGTGCACTCAAGTACTAAGACTAACACAGCAGCAACTGCGGTACAACTGGTTTTTTGCTTTACTAGATAGGTGCAAGCATCCACATCATTCATCACACGAATATCTACGTTTTCATTAATATCAGTATTTTTACCGAAAATGTTATTTTGAAAAACTAAGGGACAACGGACAATTATGCAAATATTTTAGAATTTTAAAAAAATAGAGAAAACGCAACTTTATCATCAATCAATACAAATTATTCAAACATTCCGACGCGAAAATGGAAATGAGATTGAACATCCAATTATGACGTGTTGTTACTTTGTTCATCTCTACTCACTGTGTAATTTCTACATTTTGCATTCTATTTTTAGTACAACACTTTCATTGTTAAGTGAAAAATTGAATGAATTAAATCGATAAAAGCGCCACATGTTTTTGACATGACTAACCAACATTATAAGTCAAAAAGAAATTATAAATTTGCATACTAATTTTAACCATATGGATAAATCAATTTGTGTTTTTGTGTAATTAATTATTTCAACTTCTTATTATTTTCATAGTCATACAACTGATGGAGCAATTACGGTTGTGATAGATTTGTAAGTGTAAACAATAAAAGAAAATAATAAAATTTAAGACCGATAGAAAGTGTCACTGTTTGCTATGTTTAACAAGAACGCTTGATTTTTTGTCAAGATTGTTTTCCTTAACCCAACGGCTATAATTTTGTATACGTGTACGTTGAGATATCCTTTAAGTACTATGAGCATGTTCCTGCATATTCCTGGATATTTATAAGCATTACTCAAATGGTGGCTTGTTTCAAGGTTGAATAAATCCGAGATAACAATTTGAATGTTTTAAAATCTACTACTATCATTACTAGATATTCAACTGTTCAAGATGTAGTTGGATAAACTGTAGAACTACCTACAATCGATTACGATTGTTGTCACATGTTGCATGTACCAACAGGCATTGAACATTAGAGCCTTGTTCGCATTTGTTCGGAAGACCTTAATAAAGTGTCTACAACATGAAATTTTACTCCAGTTCGTGTTGCTGCTAACAATGTCTTAAAGCTTGTTCAAGAAAACATTATTAATGTTTGATAAGAAATTGCATTCAATCTATCATTGTAAAATATACATTTGTTAATGATTTAAATTTGAAGGACATTATTTTGAACTGTGCATTAAGAGTTTTAAGGCAAATAATTAAATTTTCATCCATTAATTGTATCTGTAACATGTGATAATATTCTATTGCATATTTATTCTCTAAATTTACTTTTTATTCATATTATTTTTCATTTCCTCTTTTGATGATAATACTGATAACATTAGAACCGAAGATCAAAAGCAATTCGATTCCTACTTAACTTGCGAACCAACCTCAAACTGCAACCTGATCAGCATAAAAAGTAACAAATCTTTTTCCTTGCCTTAATCTTACATTTTTCAACAATTAATTTAAGTCATTTACATTAATAAGCAATGTATTTATTTTTTTATAATATAATCAATAGATAAAGCTGTCTAAATATGTAAACTGCATTAAAAACAAGAAATTGTAATTGCGTTTATGTAAATACGGTATTGCATTCAAATTTACAAAGCAACCAATATCAGTTATCTATTAGATTGAAATCAACTTTGAACTATTGCCTCTTTTTCCAATAAACACAAAACTGTTATTATGAGCGACATTATATATTTTTTCTATAAACTGTAATCTTTAAATATTCCACAATAGGTTTTTTAGCATAAAACAGGCTGTTCAGCATAGAGAGCAAGAGATTTCTCTTCTCGCTAAGAGAAATAGTCCTGACAAAAGTTCAGCCATTTTCATCAATTTTTGCCAACAATGGCGCCGTCATTCGAATCCTGTCTATGAATCGACAAACTTTGTTATTTTCCTACATTTGTTACACTTATCAAGCCATCAGAATCATCTGTTCAACATGCTGTATAATTACAGAAATAATGAATTGGTTAATATGCTACCAAACCATGTAAATGAAGGCAACATTTTCTACAATTTAAACTAATGATTACTGCGGTTAATTATTAGCATCAATAAGCAAAAATGAAGAAGAATCCATTTTTAGTACAATGAAATATTGGACAAAAAATAAACATTTCCAATAGGCCTGGTTCCAAGTCCATTGTTTTATATTCAAAATAGTTTTTGTGAATTGTTCTATTTGTTTCTACGCAGACTCACAAACACATATAGATATATAATGAGAGAGGCAGTGAAAGGGCTGTTTGCAATAAACACCCGATAAATTTGTAATTGTCGAAAACCGCGCGACTTAAATTTTTCATTAATTATTTATGCATAGTACCGCTTAGTCGAGATTAGAAAGCGATTTCTTTTCTCGTGGATATCACTTAAATTACTGGCATTATTAAGTTTATTACCTTTATTTTGTATATTTATGTATTTTATTAGATAAAACTATTTTTTAAAACCAATTATGTGTTTGTTTTTAAGTTTTCATAATGGTGGTATTGTGCTTCATTGCTAAAACGAATATTATCATGTATTATTTTAAGAAATTTTTTGCGAATAATATTAAATGTATATGTATTAGTAAAGTATTATCTAATGTACTTATTAACAAGCGTTAGATATGTCTAAGATAAGTAACAAGTGCTACATATACTTCAATATCATAGTATGTCAACATTGGATTCACTTATGTCACTATATATTTTTTGTACCTTGTTTATTAATAAAAAGCATATGCTTCTTAATACACATTGAAATATAATTTATTTTAAAAGAATAAAAATAATAATATTTATGTATTTTTATATAAAGTGTTAATTAAATTCTATTATACTTTAGTGAAATTAACTTCAAACAAGGCTGCGTAGTCCGGTTTCACTAATCAATGCGATGGGGCGGTTTGAATAATCGAGCAGCGTTGCTTGTCGGTGAAGGTTCCGTGAATTGTGCCCAGTCGCGATTTACCTCATTATCTAACGACTTTATTGATTACGTGAAGTAATCAATAATAACGCAAAAGGCAGAACGGGAAAAGTTTATTGTCAAAATTTATAAAATCAAAATGACAGGAAAAACCAGAAATCAAAATGTAAATGAAAAATGACGATGTTGGACGGAAGAGGACGGAAGTGTTCAACGGCGTGTCAACAGTTCTTTATATAACCACTTCCACCGATATAAAACGTTGACACATTTAAACAAAATTGTTACTATTCAAGGAATATCAATTCCAGAAATTAAATGTCAAATTTTGTAATGAAATAAAATAATATTATTGATTATTTTTGGCTTCCAATCTTTTTCGTCAATTGTCATCACTACAGTACAATTATGTCAATTTGTAACCCAACCTAATTTGTATTGAGAAGAAAATTTTATTTCCTATAAGATTGTGATGTCATTCCCACCTTATCAGTACATCTGTTCTCCACCATAACCAGAACCGGGAAATTGGTACAAATTTCAAGCCAGGACAGGTAATAAATTTGAAAAATATCCGTATCCTACATAAGGTCAAAATGTTTAAAACGTATCAAACAATTTCATTTTACATTTTTTATTATTATTCTTTTTTATATCATTATAAAAGAATTTTAAATAAAAGTTGTTATAAAACGCGTCAAACATTTAATGGAAATGCTTGATGTAATAGTATTGCTATTATTATTATCAGTATTATTTTTATTATTATATTTTAACTTTAATATCTCACCAAACGTACATTTAGCGTAAAATACATTTTCACCATGAATAAAAATAATTAGAATAATAACAACAAAATTAAAAAAGTAGTAGTACAAATAATGGGAACAAAATGAAACGTAGAATGTCATATGATGATGAATACAAATAAAGTCAATACAGTAAACATGTGATTTTTAACAATTCAACATTACTATACTTTCAACGAGTTATGATAAAGCAAAGTTACATTATGCTGTAGAATGTCCAAATTAGTTTGAAAAAATGCGTGGTTGGAATGATTCCTTCTTTGATAAGTTTGTTAGAAGTTCAATTTTGTTTCATTTTGAATCGGTTAATATTCTGGATAATTATGGCAGACACGAGTATTTGTATTGATTGATTTTGGCTTTTATGTGCATGTAACTTCTCCTGCCTTATCCAGAAGCTTTAGATTTATTTAGAGCTGTATGTAGTGGGTGAGTGTTAATACCTTTAATCCTTGATGCTAATTGTATACAGGATTTTAAATATTTATTAACAATATCATTCAATAAGATATAATATTTGATT
>JAKXYG010001305.1:385000-437552 GCA_025895645.1 Cardicola forsteri | reverse complement strand
TATGGTAATGTTTAACGGTTCCAATACAGCCATAACACGTGGTGCGTGTTCATTGAGATATTCTCGAACGCAAGCTTCTAGAGCAGAAGGATCCAAAATTGTCTGAGCCATGGTCACGCCAATACGCTCGCAAAACATATTGATGGCTTCTGGCGGAAATCCTCGACGACGCAAAGCCGTAAGTGTAAAAAGTCTGGGATCGTCCCAATCAGACACGATGCCCGATTCGATAAGCTTCAATATTTTTCGTTTCGATACAACCCCATAGTAGAAATTAAGTCGACCGTATTCCCATTGAACAGGGCAATAAATATTCAATGCATTACATAGCCAATAATATGCTGGACGTCTGAAACAATAATTCAATAATTGTGGTAAATTTAATAGGGAAACGGAAAAACATTGAATGTAATTTTTAAAAATAGTACCTGGACTGAAATTCTTTGGTGCATAATGAATGAGTTATATTTTCTATTGAATCACACAAACAATGTGTATAATCGTAAGTTGGATAAATACACCTGTTAGGTTTATATATTTATGTACAAATTTTAACTTACCACTGTGAACCTGTACGAGGATGAGGCGTCATTTTAATACGATAAGCAACTGGATCAACTTTTCCATCACCAAGAGTGACTTTCATACGTAAAGTAGCGGCACCTTCATCTATCTATTACAAAGAAATTGTAATTCATAGTATATATTTTCGCAAACTGGACTCTAATCAATTATATTAGTTCTAAAAATGTCAAGTACAACTAGCATTACTATCAAAACTATAATATTACGTTATTTATAACGTATACAAGTAATTATTTTCGAACTCTGGGCTTTTCAATCTAAAAACCAAAGCCCCCGTTGCTCAATAGAGCTCATCTAAAACATTCTGGATTTTTGTTGCAAATTATCATCTCCCTTTACAAAATATCGTCCGAACGAAAATATTATCAATTACTTCGCAATGCTAATGATTTCGATTTCCAATAATAGTAATATTCCTGACTGTTTATCCTCCATGTGGTCCACTCTGGACTAGGTGCTCATAGACATCTAAACTGATAACAGTAGGAACCGAATGCACAGTGGTATAACTGGGATTCTACAACTGCGAGTGGGTGTAAACATACACCCAGGTACTTAAAAGATATATTAAGGTATACGTATAACATCTGTAGCCGTTGGGATAAGAGAGATAACCCTGACAAAAAATCAGACAGCCTCATCAATCTTTGAAAACAAAGGCACCGTCGCAAGGATGCGGTCTACTAGCCAAGAAACGTCGTTATTCTTCAACGCTTATTATCCTTGTCAAGTCAGTTTTAATATGTCCTACAAATATAGAGTTAATGAAGAGGTGACTATGTCACCAACCAAAATAAAAATAAATTATAAGTTTTAAATCAATTTAGTTTAGCATTTTTATTTAAACAAACTAGAAAAATAATTAAACCTTCAAAATGGCCTTAAAAGTCCAAAATAAAAAGCAACAATCCTTCAGAAAATTAGTGATTATTCATATTATTAATTGAATCCACACACTTAACTAGTTTCATCATTATTTTAAAAAATAGTTACCTACAAACTTCTAATTATGATTGGAAATATGAATAATTAATACCTATAATACATATTGTATTCATAATAATAACAAATTTTCAGTATACTACAAGTACTCATAAAAATAGATATCTAACTCTTAACTCGTAAGATAAGGCGCGCGTCACGTTGCAAGTCATTTTAATTTTTTGCAAATTAAAAATTGTTAGTATTTTTTCATTGTGAAACAAATCTAGTTATACTTATTAATTTTCGTTTCAAAGATTTTTCATGTTTTCTTCCAAAATTAATTTTTTTCCAATTATTGAATTAACTCCTTTCCACTTCTCTCCAAATCTTTTCTAGTTTCAAAATTTTCCCTTTTCACCCCACCCTCCACTTTTCCCACATGTAAAAAACAACAGAAACAAACACTAAGAGGCACTCTTCCTTATGAACTCGCTTCCTAACCTAAAAAATTTGGTATTTTATAAAACAACCAATAAGAAAAATTAATAAATTAAACTAATTGTACACAGATTGACTATTAATCATTTACCAAAAATAACCAGTACCAATAATCTTGTACTCATGACCAAACAAAAATCATTACAAATAGTAAATTTTAATTACCTATATCCAATTTTCAAAACGATCTTAACAAAATATAAAAAAATAATTAATTCATGGATGCCAATGATCCTGAGGATGGGATGCCAATAATCCTGAGGATTTGGGATGCCAATGATCTTGAGGATTTGAGTAATGCTCATAAAGTCTCAATTTCCAATGATGGTGATATTCCTGACTGTTAGTCCTCCACGTGGTGCATCCTGGACTAGGTGCCCCTAGGCATCTAGACTAATAACAGCAGGGTCCGAGTGCACAGCGGTATAACTGGGCTTCCGCTACGGCGGGTGGGTGCGAACATACACCCAGTATACTTAAAAGGTATCTAAAGGTATACGTATACCATATGTAGCCCTTCGGCTAAGGGAGATAACCCTGACAAAAAATCAGGCGGCCTCGTCAACCTTTGCGAACAGTGGCGACGTCACAAGGATGCCGTCTACCAGCCAAAAAACTTTGTTATTCTTCCGTTTGTCTACGCTTGTTAAGCCATCGAAATCGATCGTTCTACATGTATAAATACGGGAAATAATGAAGAGGTGACCACGTCACCAACCAAAAAAAATATTGTACAATTACGCTGCGTAAACTAAGAACTAGCAATTGAACTAACTTTTCCGTTTTTCATGTCTTCAAACAGAAGTAAAGATTCTTTAACAGGTCTATCCCTCCATGGAGATGGTGGAGGGTTAAATCCTTTAATCTCCTCAGGTTGTTGATGACAAATATACGCAAGATCCAGTTTTATTAACTCAATAGCCCATTCATAAAGTTGTTGAAAATTGTCAGACGCGTGCGTAATTTTGTAGGGAGTAAATCCTTTAAAATAGAAATAACCAAATGCTCAATACCCAACCACCGTACCAAATCTTCAATAGTCCTAAAAAATTCCTCCTCCTCTTTCTCTGGATTAGTATCATCGTATCTCAAATATGTAATTCCACCATGTTTCTACTAAATAAAATTATACAATAAAAACAAACTTTTGCGTAACTAAAATTAAAATTTATTGCTTTTGCGTGACCAATATGTAAAATACCGTTAGGTTCAGGTGGAAATCTAGTAACTACTTTACCACCTGTTTGTTTTAAATGTTCTCCTAACAATTTGGTTGTATTTTTAGTTACTACATAACCAGGCGAATTATAGTTCTCCCCAGGTTTGTGAAACTTGGCGGCTTCGCCAACTACAGTACCATCTAATAACGTCATCGTAGCGCTAATATTCGAATTGTGTGTATTCAGGATTGTTAGTAGAGTTAATTTTTATTTAAAAATGCAAATATTTTTATTAATAAAAATATAGATGTTTATTATATTTATATCTAAAATTTTATTTTTTATTAAAATTTTGTTTTGAACTTAACGACTTTATTTTTTGTTTTTAATATATATATAATTATATAAGTACAATTAATTTTTAAATATAAGCAATTTTTTAGTTAGAATAATTTAAAATTAAAATATAGTGTTAATGTTTTTTAACATTAATGAATAAGTTTAACTTACATTCTAAAATAAATATTATTTATTTATTTATATAATGTTGACCTTAGCATCGTTTTGTGTTTAGAGCTACTGTATTGTTAGTGGCCCTAGATACTATGCAATCTATAAGTAATGTTTCAGTACTCGATTAATTATTTTAATAATTTGTCTTGGAAATTTTAGTTTATGATAGATGAAAGTGCTTTTCTAATAGAACATTTTAAATAAAATTAGGAATCTTAGTGTATTTAGTAAATGTTTTAGCTTGTAAGTATAGTGTTAATTATTTTCCAAAAATACATATTTGCATTTATTTATTTAAGTTTTAAAAACTAACATTTTTATTATTAAAATATGTAAAGGAATGTATAGGAAAAAACTTATAAATTAATAATTTTAAACCGTACACGCTTATTTTACAAACAGATAAATTTAAAGATCGTAAATTTAGTTAGCTATTTTTAATTCGTTTTTGTTTTGGTTTTATATGCACTAATTATTTGTTATAGAAGTTATTAAATTCCAGGTTTGTATATAAATTTCTGGCGAATGTGTCCATAATTTCTTGCTAATTAAACTTTCGTTATCATATTTAGTTCCTAACTGTATTCTTATTTTTGTAATATTGTTTCGATTTTTTACCATTTATTTATAGTAAGTTCGAATTATATTATTAAACTTGTTTTAAACATTTTACTATATTAACCACCCTAATTAAGTAATGTAAAAAATTATATATATATATCGACTTTTTCTCAAAGTAAATCAGCATTACACTTCTACTGTGAGTCAGTTTATTTACTTGTTAATTTAAATGCTGTAATTTATATATTTTTATATGTTAGTGCTTGAATGTTTTACGAAAAATATTTTTTAACAAGTAGACATCTAGTGAAATCAAATGAGATATCACATTTAGTTCCGGTGGTCGGACTTGAACCCTTGCTAACTTAGTTTTGAGTTTAGCGTACTACAAATTTATCCACTTTACCTGATTGTGGTTTAATGTGATTAAGTAAATGCTGGTATTAATTTGTTGACTTTTTGTCATTGTAATTTTTGTAGACAGATTACTAAAGAACAAGTATCATTAATTACCGAGTATTATGTTTAATCATTATACGAAGTCCCCGTACTCGTTAAATATGCGTCGCTAATAATGGTGTATTTGTATGGCATATTAAAACAATTAATTTTGATGGCTTTATAAGCGTAACACACGAAGAAGAATAACTAAATTTCTCAGTTATTAGACGACATTTTTGTGACAACACTTTTTGTAAAGATTGATAAAACAGCCTGATATTTTATTATGGTCATTTCTTTTAGCCGAAGAGCTACATATGGTATACCTTAAGATATATCTTAAGTATGCACTACATGGAGGAAGAACAGTCAAGAATATCACAATCATTGAAAATTGAGATTTTATAAGCATGACTCAAATCCTCAGGATTATTAGCATACCTACGCAAACCAAGTCATTTAAATAATGCTAAATCTTTTCTTCTCAATAAATTGTTTATTTGGGCGTTTGATTGTTTATTTTTAGCGACAAATAGAATTTATGAGAGAACTTTAATTTTATATATAATTAACATGTGGATTCAGTTTACTTTAGGTTTTGTCTGTTAAGTGCAAGTTTTGAAAGTTGATTATTTACAGGGTTTTGGCTATTGGGAGTATTCTTGACAATAACGATCAGTGGATGTTGTTTATCTTTGACGATTATGTTATTTGGGTGTTTGATGTGATAGTTTTGTATATATGATAAATTTGAAAAATATAACTTTAACTACTAGTGATTTATTATAACTGGAACTTGCATTTTAAGGTTTGTTAGTTTTAGGTTATGTGGTTACACGAATTACAACAACAAAAGTTAGTGGCAAGGCCACATCTTCATTAATTCCAAATTCACATAGCATCTCGAACAATCCCTTTCCATTGCTCACAGTCTTTGGAGGCGTGTAGGGATATGTCAGTCCATCGACTTAGCTATTGTTTACAAGATAAAGTCCCGGCCAAGATAGTGTGAAGATTGTCTCAAACAGCATCTATTCAAGTACGTTTTTGACCACCTGTCCTTTTCCAATCGGCATTTGGACAACCCAGGGTTACGATACGTGGGATTGCATCAAGATTTCTACGAAGAACGTGTCCAAACCAACGCAATCTTTGTTGTCGCGATACCAATGAAGGAAGATCATGAAATTAAAGGTTATTTCGAATTTGGCGGTTACTGATCTTTTTCGTCCAGTCTCTTGATACAGAGGATGCAAATGGGTGTTGTGCCAAATATGTTTGAGATATCTTGCTTCAAATTTGTCAATCTTTTTTATCTTTGACTCCGTAAGAATCCACGTTTCAGCTGCGTACAGAAGTATCGTGCGAACTAATGAAGAGAAAATATTCATCTTTGTGTTTGGGTTGATGGCTTTACATCTTCATATTAGATTGACAAGTTTTCCAAACGCAGCAGCTGTCAAACAAATTTGACGATTTACTTCACTGGATGAGCTACCGTCAGAAGTGATTGAAGAGCCCAGATACATAAATTCCTTTACATTATGAAGCATACAATCCTCATATTAGGAGCTTGAGATGACATTATGGTTGATTTTTTGGGTTGATCTTCAGATCATATTTACTGGAAACTTTTATAAGGTAATGCAATGCATGCTGCAGCTGAACTTTGTTAACTAGAAGTACACCATTATCAGCGTACTCTAAGTCTATATTTGGCGTAGTACCAGCATATACACTTTCCATTTGTACAGAGATTTTGGCAAATATAGCATCAATTGCCTAGTTGAACAAAAGTGGAGTAGCCACACAGCCTTGACGGACACTACTGCAAATTTCGAACGGCTTTGTAGTAAATTTGTTGCAATTGCGGATTACAGCAGTTGAGTTCTTGTACAGAGCATGTGGGAGATTCATAAGTTTCAGAGATGTCCCGTTATGTAACATAGCGACCCAAAATTCTTTTTTGTTTAGAGAATAAAATCATTCATTTTGGTTGGTGACGTGGTCACCTCTTCATTATTTCCCATATTTATACGACATGTAGAACGATCGATTTCGATGGCTTGACAAGCGTAGACAAACGTGGAAGAATAACAAAGTTTCTTGGCTGGTAGACGGCATCCTTGTGACGTCGCCACTGTTCGCAAAGATTGATGAGGCTGCCTGATTTTTTGTCAGGGTTATCTCCCTTAGCCCAAGGGCTACATATGGTATACGTATACCTTTAGATACCTTTTAAGTATCCTGGGTGTATGTTTGCACCCACCCGCCGTAGCGGAAACCTAGTTATACCGCTGTGCACTCGGACCCTGCTGTTATTAGTCTAGGTGCCTAGGGGCACCTAGTCCAGGATGCACCACGTGGAGGACTAACAGTCAGGAATATCACCATCATTGGAAATTGAGACTTTATAAGCATTACTCAAATCCTCAGGATCATTAGCATCCCTAGAGAATAAAATGTTGAAGAGTAGTCAATGAAGGCTACATACGTAGAATGCTGAAACTTTTCCCGAAGTTAAAGAGTACGTTGAAGCGTATAAATTTGATTGATGCATCCCATACCAGGTCGGAAACTAGTTTGGTTAGGATGAGTGGTCTTCTCTCTCCGGGCGAATACGTTCAATTAAAGCTGAGGTGCAAAATAAATATGGTAAGTAAGCTGATGCCTCTGTAGTTAGCAGGTATCTACCAATTTCCTTTCTTGTGAAAATGGACAATAGAAGCACGGTGCCAGTCTTCAGGGTCCTGTTCAGTTGTCCAGAAATCCGTTATGGTGCCATACATGTCTCCAGCAAGCCGCGAGGGAACGTATTTGAAGATATATGGAGGAATTTCTTTAAAATCGGCGGTTTTTCCAGTTTTCAGTTTTCTGCAAATCCGCATAATATTATTGATAGTGGGGATATTGGATTTGCTAGGTGTCCATTGGTTGAACATTGTTTGCCGGGATGTAATTAATATTTAATGTAAAATAGTAAATTGTTCATGGAAATATAATTTAACTTATTAGAAATGGTAGTAATCCTGAGTGATGATGAGTGTCAGCAGTGACACTGTTACAAGAATGCCGTCTATCAGCCACAAAATTACACCACTTTGCCACACATTTGTTGCGCATACTACATTTTCCCTTCGCTTTGCCACATAAAACCACGCAAAACTATTGTCTACAACGCTTCACGAATATAGAAATAACTACGTGATGGGCAAATCCTTGATATAATAACCGGTGCATTATTTATTTATTTTATTTATGCTAAGCCCCTCGTCCAAATGAATTATTTAAATGGGCGTCCGTTTGTTGACCCCCTATGCAGCCAACAGAGATCATTGGAGGGGTTTAACTCGGGGGGATGTAGTTAACGTTTAATGTCAGCACACCCCAAGTGTCGTTCTTTGAGTACACACTACAAAAGTTGACGTTTTTGCAGACGTTTTGGTTTTTAGGGCTACACTGGGTGATAATAACCGGTGGGGTATGTTTATCCCCGATGATGATAAACATTGTTTGCCGTAAGACATTAAAATGACAAAAATTAAATAAATAATAATACATCAACTTGGTCATATATGTTATGCATAGCATAAAGTTGTTAGTTTTATTCTGAAATTTTGTTGTTAGAACAGTTTGTAATTTGAAGTTTTATAGTTGTTTTTTATCTTTCTAAACTTTGTGCATTAAGGTTAGAAAGGGAAAAAGCTTGATTCCAAATTTTTTAAACAATTGAATTTTAAATATTACTACAAGGCGTTAGAATTTTTATAATAGGGTTACAAATGTTATTTAAATCGACACTTGCAATCTAATCAACCGACAAGTGATATTCCAATCACTTTCCTATCACGATACTTGTTCCAAATTCCTTTTTTGCATTTAATAATTATCAATTTGTTCAGTTATTTTTTTATCATTTTGTTTAGATTATACAGATAATATACGGCGTCGTAAAAGGCGAGAACTTACTTTGGAACAAAAACAAGAAATTGTCGAGGCATTCGACCTTTTCGATACTGATAAAGATCAGGAAATTACGTTTTACGAATTTAAGGTTTGTTTGTTTGTCGAATACATTTTGTAGGTTGCACTTCGAGCCCTAGGTTTTGAATTTAGAAAACCGGAAGTACTCAAGATATTGCAAGATTATAACATTAGAGAAGATTCGGGAAAATTGCGGTTTGACAATTTTAATGAAATAGGTACATTTTTATATAGTTTTGCATTATTGCAATTTATTTATTAAGTCAATTTTTAAAGATTTTATTAATAATAATTGATATTTTCTATTGGATATGTGTGCTCAGGATGATGTAATGACTAATGCAAGTGTAGATTTACCTAATGTTTTTATCCCCAAGCATTGTGCTAGATGTTGAATAAAGATGTAGTTTGATGTAGTGAGAATGAACAGTATTGGTAGAATAATGATAGTAATAACAATAGTCAGTCTTAAATCTAGTTGAGAATAAAAAAGGGTTAGAGAACACAAGGCGCTAGCAATCTGTCCGGTATAAAAGATTAATATTGCTAAATAAATAACAAGAGGACAACATTCGGTTTATTAAATACAAAGTCAAAAATTTAATGTACAATAAGATGGAACATATTTTTTTCTTTTTTAAGAGCATAGATTTTTTTATTATAAATAAAAACGAAATTTTCTAAAGTTTTGTTTTAAATATCAAGAACCCCTTGTTTTGTTATTTTTAATTAGTTTTTCAGTAATTTTGATTATTTTAATTCCATTTTGGATGATAATTGCATTTAAAATCAAATGAACTGCTAAATTTAGTAATTCATAAAAACTTGGTTGTAGTGGTAGGTTACACATTAATTTTTTCTCTTCATTTATTATTATTAATAAAATTTTGACTACTTGAGTTTTACAAGTAGTTTCATTTTTTATAAATATTTTTATAGTTTTTATTTAAAACTTTTTTGAACCATTTATGTTAATATATGTATGTGTAAGGTAAATAGTTTTTCAATCTAATATAAAGCATTTACTGACATTATCTAATCTAAACATTATTAATTTTGATAAGTAAATATGTAAAAAATGTTGAAGCGTTGACGTCTTACGTTTCTCATTTATAAAAGGATGTGAAAATTAGCAGTTAGACTATGAGTAATAAATAAATTTTAAGAAAGATAAAGAAACATGCGTTTTGATATGAATGAATCAGAAGTAACTTTTTTGTTTTTAATTAAATAAAATTATACTCACACTGGTACAACAATATTTTCCAATGTAGGCAAGTTTTTTCATGTACTTGGTCAATTTTTTCTTTTGTTGTGGTTGGTGATCACGTGGGGTCACCTCTTCACTATTTTCCATATTTATACAGCATAACAAACGATTGACTTCGATGGCTTGATAAGCGTAACAAATGTAGAAGAATAACCAAGTTTCTTGGCTGATAGACGGCAACCTTGTGATGTCGCTACTATTTGCAAAGATTGACGAGGCCGCCTAATTTTTTGCCAGGGTTATCTCCCATATCCCACGGCTATATATGATATACGTATACCTTAAGATATCTTTTAAGTAGCCTGGGTGTATGCTGGCACCCACCCATTGTAACGAATTCCCAGTTATACCGCTGTGTGTTCGGTTCCCGCTGTTGTTAGTCTAGATGCTTATAGACAGGATGCACCGCATAGATGAGGAACAGTCGGGAATATCACCATCATTGAGACTTTGTTAAGCATTACTCATCATCCTCGAAATTATTAGCATTCCAAGTTGTTGAATTTATCAAATACCTATTATTATTATTTACCATTGTATTTTGCTCCTATGTGATTTGATTCAACTTTTTGCTTTCTTCTAATTTTGACAACTGCCCAGTTACCGACATGATTTTGGAACGAGATCCAACGGCCGAGTTGGTTCGCGCGTTCAAACTATTCAACGACGACGATACGGGCAAAATTACGTATCGGAATTTGAAAAAAGTTGCCAAGTATGACTATTTTTTACCCCTAATCAAGTTTTATTCGATTGCCGGTAGTCCTTTTTTTCTCGCCATCCTAGCTACAATTTTGTCTACCCAATGTAACATTTATTCGCTCCTTTGCTATAGCCCTATTTCCAAGCACAACCTTAGGATTGGCTACTCATTCATTCATTCATTTTAGTTGGTGACGTGGTCACCTCTTCATTATTTCCCATATTTATACGACATGTAGAACGATCGATTTCGATGGCTTGACAAGCGTAGACAAACGTGGAAGGAACAACAAAGTTTCTTGGCTGGTAGACGGCATCCTTGTGACGTCGCCACTGTTCGCAAAGATTGACGAGGCTTCCTGATTTTTTGTCAGGGTTATCTCCCTTAGCCCAAGGGCTACATATGATATACGTATACATTTAGATATCTTTTAAGTATCCTGGGTGTATGTTCGCACTCACCCACCGTAGCGGAAGCCCAGTTATACCGCTGTGCACTCGGACCCTGCTGTTATTAGTCTAGATGCCTAGGGGCACCTAGTCCAGGATGCACCACGTGGAGGACGAACAGTCAGGAATATCACCATTATTGGAAATTGAGACTATAAGCATTACTCAAATCCTCAGGATCATTAGCATCGCGATTGGCTACTGTTTACAAAGACATCTGTTTAGTATCCTGGGTCTATGCCTGCACCCATCCGTCGACGTGGAAGCATAGTTGTACCGCTAGGCACTTCGGTCCGTACATGCATGTGGAACGCAGACCAACGTGGATTGTGAGTTTGCATTTCACGGGGCATTTGCAACTCTACTGTCTCGCAGTACTGTCAATGTTCGATCGTTAAAAATAACATGGTACCAGTCGTATCGAACTGACCTATTGTTGACGAACTTTTTCGTATAAATTTTCATTCCAACGATTGATAAAATAACAGTCAAACATAAATGAACAATTTTCGATTATTCAATTTGCAATTGTCACGACATTTTTGTTTTTATTTTTTGTTATTTTTTGACGGATTAGAGATGAATTTGTTTGAAAGAATGATTCATTAAAAGCAAAATTGTTATTTATAATGAACTAGCTAATTTAATTTCATTTTACACGTTTGTTTAGCTTTGTTTTGTTTGATTTTTTTTTCCTACTTCAAGTGGTTTTGATTTTTTTTTTTAATAATAATTAAATTAATGATTTGTCATTAAATTTGATTTAAGAATTGTTAGTTATCAGGTTTTAAATTATAAACTATTGTTATAGGTTTATTTGATATTTTGAATATATGAGGTTTGATTAGCAAGTTTCACTGCAAAATTGTTCTCAAATTGAAAAACATATGTTGTTTGATATAAAAATATATATTTTCAAATGGGATGAATACATTTCATATAGTCTCTTCAGTCACAAACAAAATATTAATGTATATATACGAAACATAATGTAATTTAAGCTTCGATCATTATGTAGTAATTTGTACTAAGATTAAGGCAACGTTTTTGTATACATATATACCAATATTTTATATGCTTGTAACTGATGAGAATATACAAAATGAATTCATCCCACAGTTTACCACCACTTCTTCTATTATTCTTATGTGGGAAAAAATGATACATTTTTTACAAGTATGCGTCGGTAGGTGTGGAGTCATTTAATTCATGACAATGTTTCCCAACACAACTGTCAGAAAATTAGCAGATTCCGGATATGAAATATTATCACATCGACCCTACTCACCGAATCTGTCTCTAACAGATTTTTTCAAACTTGTAGAGTTTTTTTTTGAGAGAATAAAAAGTTGCAGTCTTTGACAAATGGGGCATCTCGTTGGCAAATGGCTTTTGAAGCCAGTGGAGCATTTTATGGATTGAAAATTTGTTTATTTTTTCATTATTTATACAATCGAACATTTCATGTCTTCCAACCTAATATATACACATATATATCGCCCGCATCTTGAATAGAAAACCCGACTGGAAATAAAGCTAAACGGTAGTCTACCTTTAGTGCTAGCAATGCGACTCAAACCAGTTTTGAGTCCAGAGTCTTAGTCATTGCGTATGTGTGTGTGTGGTAAATTCATTGTGATTATTCACTTAGTTTGTTTTCAATTAATTTTTTTAATAAGTTTTTATTACTTATTTTGTTTTTTTTTAAATTTATTGCCTTTTAATCTTTCTGGATCAATATGACAAAAAATAAATGAGGGCAACTTGTGACAAGTCTAATGGTTGAACTTTTTTCTAAAACGATCAATGACTATATATTTATGTTTGTTTCTCAAAAATTCTAATTTTTTTACGGAATTGAGCTGTGCCACATACAGTGAAGCGGCGAACGCGTGCAAAATGTTGAATTGAATTTATTCACTTTTGTGTTAAACTGCTACATTTGACATCAATGTAGGTGGTCAATGTTCTAAGAAATGGGACTTGCATCCCTACTACGAGATATTGGTGCCTAACCTTATCTTTCTACAATAATTTTACAAAATTGAGTGTTATCTCAAAAAAGGAGTGGCAGTGGTGACTATAGCGCGCTACAATCGAAGCTGAATGGCCGGCACTAATTACGGGCTCTGGTCTAAAGCCTCGCTAAATGTCCACTATCTGAGATTTATTTCCCATCAAACACTAGATTCAAATGTTGAGAGAGTCTAAATTTTATATAATTCGCTTTTAACTGTGTATATATATGGCTTATAATTGCAGAGAACTCGGAGAAAATTTGTCAGATCAAGATCTTCGAGCGATGATTGATGAATTCGACAGGGATGGAGACGGAGCCAGTAAGCATTTGTGTGTGTGTGTGTTCTAATAAATACTCTTTTCCAATCAGCGGCATTTGCGTGAAATACTAATGGGTTTTTATCCAAATGACTGTTTTGCAAACAATTTTAGTTACAACCTGCATGTATCAAATTTTTGGAGAGTGCTTGTTTTTAAGCGATTTCGTTAACTTGGAGCTATAAGAAGGTAATTTTTTTTTCGAATATTATGACTCATCGGTAAGAGCTCAGCAATCGGGCTGAAACGTTTAAGGAGTATGATTTTTTGGGCATCACTTCGTGCTTCTACAGCTTCACCGTCTTTAAATTGTTATTATTATTATTATTATTATCATTTTTATTATTAGTATTATTATTATTATTATTATTATTATTGTTATTATTATTATCATTATTATTAGTAGTAGTATTATTATTGTTATTATTATTATTATTATTATTATTATTATTATTTACTACTTTAAATGTTTTACGGGAAATATCTTTCAGCAATGGATATTGGAGTAAAACCAAACGTGGGCTAACATTTGGTGCCGGTTGTATGGACCGAACCGAGTCGAGCGCTGTACCGCTAGACCGCTAGGAACATACATATATGTAAAACCAAATGGTAGAACTATAAATATATCGACAATTAGCTGACAGTTAGCATGCTTATACTGTCAGTTACCTTTATTTCATTATTAAATAAGATGCTTTGCAAATACGAAAATAATGGAGAGCTAACTAGGTCGCCAATTCTATCCTCTATGCAGCCTACATCATGAAATTGTCAACGATTTTTCTTTAGAGTTTAATTTTAAAAAGTGACTGAGAAAAGACGATACAGTTAATTATCACATGATGCAAAAATTGCTATAGATTTTGTGTTAAAAACCGGAATGATGCAAAATGACATAATGAAAGATTATGTAATAATATTGGATTAAGCTATCATTACTAATAAATATTTATTTATACATTTTGGCACGTATTTACAAAACATTTAGATTTGATTTTTTGTTTTGTTTTGTTTTTTAAGTACACAATGCCAAATATTTCATTTTAATCCAGTTATTGTTAATATATTGCAATTCTTTTAATATCCTGTGCCAAGTGTAATTATGTACACGTGTATGTGTAGATATCTAGAGGCTAAATATTTTTTTAGCTATTTTCCCAAATGCATTTTATTAATTAAATAGAAATGTCTTGTATGTAGCACCTTGTTGGCAGTATTATGTAATCTCATATACAAATGTTACATCTTTTTTCAAATAATGGCAAGAAAAATGATTTTATTGGTCAAAGTATATAGCAAACCAATTCACTTCATGTCCAAGTGTGTTGTAATTGTATCGTTGCATTTTTTACACCAAAGTGGCATTTGAAACGTTTTTGTAAATTTTTTGAAGCTTTCTTTACATGAATACAAAATGGTATTTTGAAGATATTTTCTAAATAAAATTTTTTACCTGTTTAATCGAGATATATTTTAGAATTTTTTGTCCAAATGATTTATTTGCTACATTGAATTCATCTTTAGGAAGTATGAAAGTATATGAAAGTAGATCTACAGATCCAATTATCGCATGGATGTTGTAGATGTTTTTCATTTAAACTGAACTTATTGTTAAAGTTTTCGTATATTGATGATCTCTAACCAACACGTAGTTGGTCATCATCATTATCATCGGGGGATAAACATCCCCCACCGGTTATTATCACCCAGGGTAGTCCAAAAAACCAAAACGTCTGCAAAAACGTCAACTTTTGTAGTGTGTACTCAAAGAACGACACTTGGGGTGTGCTGACATTAAACGTTAATTACATCCCCCGAGTTAAACCCCTCCAATGATCTCTGTTGGCTGCATAGGGGGTCAACAAACGGACGCACATTTAAATAATTCATTTGGACGAGGGGGCTTAGCATAAATAAAATAAATAAATAATGCACCGGTTATTAAATCAAGGGTTTGCCCATCACGTAGTTATTTCTATATTTGTGAAGCGTTGTAGACAATAGTCTTGCGTGGTTTCATGTGGCAAGGCGAAGGGAAAATGTAGTATGCGCAACAAATGTATGGCAAAGTGGTGTAATTTTGTGGCTGATAGACGGCATTCTTGTAACAGTGTCACTGCTGACACTCAGGATAAGTTAAATTATATTTCCATGAACGATTTACTATTTTACTTTTTATTAATAATACTTGTCTAAATACATCGATAAATATGCATGCAGCATACAATACAGTTTCTATTACACACACACACACACACACATTATTCGTATTTTTGTTGAACAAAAATCAAACTGGATTTTCTGATTCCTGACAGCGCTCGTGCAGTCAATTTGCGTGCAATTTCATTTTTTAATAATAATAATAATAATAATAATAATTTACGTTTAGCATAGATTACATTTTCGCATTTGTATTTTGTTTCTTAACTGGTGCCCAAACTTTTCAATGTCAAAACTTGGGTGTGACGCACTTGTTAGTTGCATGACACTAGTGAATATCGTGTTTATCGGATATTTGGGTCAGTGTTTTTACAAATGAATTGTATTTTATTTGGGGTACAAGGCCATTTGAATTGTATTCCAATTTCAAATGGATTGTGTTTGACTTTTTCCAACCTTATTTCGAATTTTTGGCTGTTGTTTTGTTTTTGGACAAAACACTGGGGAAAAAGATTTCTTTTTCTATGGGGAATTCAAGTTTTGATTTGTTATGTTTATCATTTTATTTATGATATAATGCAATAAATACACTTATGAATAATAATATAATATTGTTTCTTGACTTTACATTATTTTTACATGAAAAGAAAACTTTACAAAAAAAAATGATTTTTTTTATGTGAGACGGCCGCTTTCGGTCAGCTGTCCAATCGTCTTTGGTCGGCCTTGTCTTTTTTTCCTTCTACCTCCATTGCCAAGATTCGCCTCGTAGCGTACTTTTCCTGTCTTTGCAAAATGGGGCTGTACAACCTCAATGTATTCACTAAACTTCAGTAACTTGTCGCTTTGTTCTAATAGCATCATTTTCTATTTTTTCCAATTTATATACTCCCAAGGATAATTAAAGCACCTTCATTTCTACTTAGTGCAGTTTTTTGCCATGCTAGTGTTATGTAACCTAAATTTATGAGCTGTTTATTTCTATATTTGTACGGCATATTAACCGATTGCGTAACAAGTGCAGAAGAATAACAAGATTTCTTTGGTAGTAGACGACTTCTTTTCACCAGTGTTCACATATGGTATGCATATACTTTTAAATGCCTTTTAAGTATCCTTGGTGTATACTTATACCCACCCGCCGAAGTGGAAACTCAGTTATACCACTATGCATTCGGTCTCCTGCTGTTGTTAGACTAGATGTCAATGGGCATCCGGTCCAGGATGCATCACGTGGAGGACGAACAGTCAGGAATATTACCAACATTGGATATTGAGACTTGATAAGCATTACTCAAATCCTCAGCAGTATTGGCATGTTATGCAGGAAACATTTATTCCTAAGCGCTGTACCCGATACATTGACGTTGTCACTAGTGTTGTTCAGCTTCCTCTGCTGTTGAAAAACATTGTAATAAAGTCATGGTTTAAGATAATCAGTGTGATTTATAGAGTAACTTTTAACCGATGTTATTGAATTTCGTTTTTCTTTTAAACTTAATCGATACGTGTGTTAAAACTCAGCTTGTTGCATTATTGTAAATCACCTTAATTTTTACGTGTACCAAGGTGAAAAGAGCATTTAAGTTGACCTAAACGTTTAGTTTGTGTTCTAAAACTGTAATTATTAGATGCTAGCTATTTTAAAACGCTATTTATATGATTGTGATATTCCTTACTGTTCGTCATCTACGTGGTGCATCCTGGACTAGGTGGCCACGTAGGCATCGAGACTGATAACAGCAGGTATAACTGGGCTTCCGCTACAGCGGGTGGGTTTGATCGTACACCCAGGATAGCTAAAAGGTATCTTGTTGTATACGTATACCATATGTAGTCATTGGGCTAAGGAAGATAACCCTGACAAAAATATCAGGCGGCATCATCCATCTTTATCAACAGTAGCGACGTTACAAGGATGCCGTCTACATTTATTACGCTTATCAAACCATCGAAGTCGATCGTTTGTTATGTCGTATAAATATGGAAAATAATGAAGAGGTGACCACCGAGTCACCAACCAAAATGAATGAAATGTTGTTTATTTGATAACTTGTTAGCTATGCTTACATTAACTAGATTATACAAATAGTCAATAATAGTTCTAATTTACATCGACCACCATTGTCTTATATTTATCGATATTACAATAAATTTTGTTATTAATTTGGAGGCTGTACATTTTTGCAGTATTGTTATGCACATAATAATATTGAAAGTGAGTCCAACTATTTTTTACCATATTAATAAGTTTTTTTCACATTTTTAATTGTGTGGGAAAACTTATTTTCAATATAATACATGTTACAGATTGAATTGTGTTAATGCATTCTTTTCCACAATTTATTGGGGTTTTTTTTTGTTCAAATGTAACAAGTGCACTTGAAGATAATCTGTGAGTCACTGTTACGTTGGAACTGTATAATTTTGTATGTGAAATTTTTGTTAATTCTTCAAGTTTAGTCTTTAATAGAGGCGAATAAGTTGATTATTTGTAAAATTTGTATCTACCATTATTTTATTAGTTAATAAAGTTATAAATTTATTATTATTATCACTATAACTTTTACTATTGTTATTGTTATTATCATTATTATTATTATTGATATTTGCTTATTTGTTTTACCAAATAAAAAATATTAGAAGACTGTAAGATGAATTGATTTACAAAAGGAGGTTACAGTTGACATTTAACAACAACAAAAGTTGGTGGCAAAGCCACCTCTTTATTAGTTCCAAGTTTTCAAAGCATCACGAATAATTCCCCTCCATTGTTCACGGTTTTCGGAGGCGAGCACAGATATGTCAGTTCAACCGACTTTGCCATTGTTTCCAAGATATAGCCCCGGCCAAAATAAGGTGAAGATCGTCCCGAACAGCGTCCATCCAAGTACGTTTCTGACCACCTTTCCTTTTCGACCAATCGGCATTTGGACAAGTCAAAGTTACTGAACGTGAGATTGCATCAGGATTTTTACGAAGAACGTGACCAAACCAGCGCAATCTGCGTTGTCGCGATACCAAGGAAGGAAGTTCATGGAATTGGAGGTCATCTCGAATTTGGTGGATACTGATCTTTTTTGTCCAGTCTCTTGATATGGATGATGCAAAATGAGTATTGTGCCAAATATACCTGAGACATCTTGCCTCAAATTTGTTAAGCTTCGAGATCTCAGACCCTGTAAGAGTCCAGGTTTCAGCTGCGTATAGAAGCACTGTGCGAACCAATGAAGAGAAAATGTTCATCTTTGTCTTTGGGTTGATGTTTTCTCGTCTCCATAATGGATTAGCAAGTTTCCCAAACGCAGCAGCAGCCAAACAAATTCGTCGATTTACTTCGTTAGATGAACCTCCGTCAGAAGTAATCGAAGAGCCCAGATACGTAAATTGCTTTACATTGGGGAGCACAACATCATTCAATATAATCCTCGCCATAATCGATGCATGCATCGATCATCTTATGATAATCAATCTATCATAGCCTAGCGGTAGAACACTCGACTTGGACCTGAGTGGATATCGGCGTTCGAATCGCACCACCGGCCCACTAAATGTAGGCCACATACGGCTGTCCACTACTGAAAGGCATGTTTCCCGTCAAACCAGCGCAATCTACGTTTAAGTTCAAATTAATACAATTCAGAGCAACAATAAAATGGACCTCTTTATTGATCCAGTTAAGAATGTTGTACACTACCGAAGGTCTCGCTTGGTCCAATATTCAAAAACAGCCAAAGCAAAATTTTCTACCTCACATGGTATTTGTCAGTTTACTTGCATATGGTCGAACAATGCGTCGCTTAGTTAGTCGAGTAGAAGAATACATTTCACGGTTTATTTATTGAATCACACCAAATCGTTGACAATGTCATGCTTGATCCTGTTTCAAATCAAAGCTACTATTGTAACTATCCCATAACCTCAGATTAGTATAACGTTGAAGCTGAACTTATTTGGATTACCAATGAAATTAGTGGACAACACTATGCTGTAGTATATTGGGCTGAAAGTTTTGTCCAATATAAAAGCATTTTGCCTACTAACTACGTAAAGGACAGATCCTTGTTTGATTTGGAAGATTGATTAGCAAAAGTTATTGAGTGGCTTAGTTTCTTTTTTGACAAGTCACTACCATGGACCGGATTCTGATGGAGTGTTGGAACAGATTGAATATATACTTGTAAATTGAGAAAGGACCTGAACATTATTTTAACTAGCGGAAATGGAATAACAAATTTTGATTCAAAAAATATGATTTATTCAAGTGATTATATAAATGACACAGAATACGCCGTACCCGAAAGAAGTTTTTCAATTATGTAGTCCATTTGACTCATACAACCTGAAACAGACGAATCGATTTATGAAAATTGGGTAGACAAACATCCGCCAATGGATGTCTATAATAAACCGAAAGAGTGGCATTAAAAAAATAGTCGGACAATTGGACCAGTACCGGGGTGGTCTAGCGGTACAGCGCTCGAATTCGGACCTCGGTGGGCATCCGGGTTCGAATCCCACCACCAGCCCACTAAAATGCAGGCCCACGTTCGGCTTTGCTAAAATGTCCCCACTGCTGAAAGATGTTTCTTGTAAAACATTCAAAGTAGCAAATATAAATTAAAATATCCCGATTATGGCTGAGTTATAGATCTTTTAAATAGACCGGTTCGGTTTGTGAATCTGTCAACCTTAAAGACGATCGCCTCGTTAATTCCTGTGAATAACTGGCGTCGTTGCAAGGAAGCGGTCTTTTAGCCACGAAACGTCATTTATCCTTCCAAGTTCAATTTGAATCCTTCGACCTCTTCGCAGATGAATTCGACAAGCTAGTCAAATGTGGAAATAATGAAGGAGTGGCTAGGGCCATCCAACTTATATTATGTTCTCAATTGGATCAATAATAGGTCAAACGGAAGTGAACACTCATGCACTTCCTCCATATTACGTCATTTATTGCAAATCCTGCAAAAGATGTTTTAAAGTGTGTTGATTACTTCTCGAGCTTGCAGTATGTTGAAAATCCTCGAATCTGTTTATATTTATACATTGAAAGCCAGTTTGTGCACATAACAACAGATTGTAACTACATTAAACCTAGCTAGGTTGTAATGTATGTGTAACTTTATATACATTAGTGAATTGTATGAACTTGAACTTAAATATTAACTGTAAACCCATTATTTGTATATATATATATATATGCTTGTAATTAACGGGAGTATACGAAATGAATTCATCTCACACTTTACATCTAATATTTTTATTTGATGTTGTAAAGGCAACCCAATGCTCTAACCATTTATCGATTGATATGACCGCTATTTTGCTATTATTAATGTGAACGCCATTGCTTGTCTAAGTTTGGTAAGCCTAACAATATGCCATATATATACGTGACCAACTAGCAACACACTTCATCTGGATACAATTCCGTTTTAGTTGAAATATATCATGATGACATCAAATAGTTTGCAAAACTGGCCTCGCCACAATAATGAAATTGAGCCAGCAGTTTCAAGGAGCACTACTATACTTTTCACAATATCGAATTACCAACTTTTTGTTGTCAACTTCGATAATTGTCCTAATTCATATTGTTTCGTCATACATTGGAAATCGTATTACATAAATATTTGTAGCAAATTGTCTTTATGAAATTCGATACAAATATTGTCTATTTTCATGACCAATGATAGTGTTGGTCGGGCTAGCCAAATCGAATGGTATGTTGACCAACAACAAAATCCTTTCTTTTTCAAAAATTGCAATTTTCCAAGTGCTACACTTCAAACTTCTATCTATGGGCTTGTCGACACGACAAGCAATTGTGACTCGTTGATGTTTCCAACGCGTCGAACACGCTTCAATGTGTGGGTGTGTCTCGTTTGTAGTCGGAATTGTAACCTGTTCTAGTCATCAATTCCACTGAAATGTTTAGGATTTGAGCAATGCCTACAAAGTTTCAATTTTCAATAGTAGTGATATTCATGACTCACGTGGAACATCCTTCACTAGGTGCGCCTAAGGATCTGGACTAACATACAAGGAACCTAGTGCACAGCGATGTACGTGGACTTCTGTTTTGGTGGATCGGTGTAAGTATACATCTAGGGTTCCTAAAAGGTACCTTATCGGACTAAGGAAGATAACCCTGACGACAAATCAAACGGCTTCGTCAATTTTTGTGAACAGTAGCATCGTTTACTTTATTATTTTTTCAATGTTTGTTGTACTTATCAAATCATTGGAATCGAACATTAATAGGCTGTACAATTATAGAAATAATGAAAAAGTTACGATGAATTGAACTCTATAAGTCTTACTTTTATGTTAATCTTTAAAAAATTATTAATTTAACATTAAACTTTTTGTTTACGTTTTTAGAGGGTTTTTTTCATATTTATTCCCCATTTTGTGTGTGTGTGTGTCAAAACGATTGTTTTATAACCATTTGCCCGGCTGTAGCGGCACTGGGATGCTAATGATCCTGAGGATTTGAGCAATGCTTATAAAGTCTCAATTTCCAATGATGGTGATATTCCTGACTGTTAGTCCTCCACGTGGTGCATCTTGGACTAGATGCATATAGGCATGTAGACTAATAACAGCAGGGTCTGAGTGCACAGCGGTATAACTGGGTGCGAACATACACCCAGGATACTTAAAAGGTATTTAAGGTATACGTATACCATATGTAGCTCTTGGGCTAAGGGAGATAACCCTTACACAAAATCAGGCGGCCTCGTTAATCTTTGCGAACAGTGGCGACGTCACAAGGATGCCGTCTACCAGCCAAGAAACTTTGTTGTTCCTTCCACGTTTGTCTACGCTTGTCAAGCCATCGAAATCGATCGTTCTACATGTCGTATAAATATGGGAAATAGTGAAGAGGTGATCACGTCACCAACCAAAATGAATGAATGAATAGCGGCGCTGGACTCAAACTTAGGTGGGCATGGTTTCGAGTGCCACCGCCGGCACTATATGTGTGGCTTTGCCCACTTACTGAACAATGTTTCACGTCAAACATTCAAGCAGCAGCAACTGGGGAAAAATAGAACAAAATAGCATTTGGTTTTAAATATACACTGGCATACTGATGAAATGGTTGTGTTGCCCATTTTCCCAATCTCTAAATTTGCTGCAACTTAGACAAACGCTTCATTTCTTTTGGGTCCAAATGATTCATTGCCTTTGAGGGGGCAAAAAGATGAAGATGATTGATCTGTTTGAAATGTTAATTTTGAATCAGTGATGGCGTGCTATGTCCACTAGGCAAGCGTTTTCGGGAGGGACTGACTAATTTTATTTTTGGTTTGTAGGTGCACGTTTGCAAATGTTTATACGGGGGGGAGGCCATTCGTTTTCAAAATCGCTTACATTATCGATTTTAATTGACTGTGTCACATTGTTTATTTTGGTAACCATTCAGCTTTATAAGCGTGAAATGCTAAAGTATTGACTGTCAATAGCCTTGTTGATACTTGATATTGGGGATGGTACAGCGCTCGACTTGAGATCGGCCCTCAGCTGACACCCTACAATGTTCAAACATTTAATCAGTAAAAACTAGATTTACAAATTAATAATAAATATTCGACCTTGCGCCCATGTAGTTTGGCAGTTTGATGTTTGAGTCGTTCAGTCACACATTGGTACACTACACTACACATTGAACATGAAATGCATTTGCATACCGAATGTGATGCAAATATCAATCTGTTTGTATCAGTTGATTTGTTTAAACTGAAATTTGAATGTAGGTTGGCTCGTTACTCCTACGGCTTTATTTAGCCCCCGTCCCAATCAGTAATGCTTATCAAGTTTCAATTTGATTATATTTCTGATTGTGTGCTTCATATTATTCATTCTTATTCAGGGACCCGAGTGTACAGTAATATAAATGGGCTTCTGTTTTGGCGGATGGGTGCAAGCATACACTCAGGGTAATCATGGTGTATCACAGTAGGCATTCGGTTATGGGAGACAAACCTGACAATAAATCAGATGGCATTGTTATTATTCTAGAAACAGTGAACGCCATCACAAGGATGTCGTTTATCAGTTTTTCTACATTGGATGCATATATATATATATATATATATATATATATATATAACGTTTTTCTCCGCCTATCAACTTTTTGACTGATTGGTTTATCCTTTCCTTTTTTCATCATTTTCAAAATGTTTTATATTGAATTGGCGATTTGTTGTGCTTTGTTTATATTATTTTGCAGATTTTGTTTTGCATTTTTTATAGCTAATGGTAGCAAGTGCATACCTATGTTTTATGGAATTATATTATCAGGTGTTTATGTGATAATATATATATATATATATATATATATAACTGATTACTACATTTAACTGTTTTGAAAACGCTTATTATTATTTATCAATGGGTTTTTAAAGAACTATTTATTTTTAAATTGTCCGATTTATTTGACTAATGAATCCACTTGGTTTTGAGTCAACCAGAAACACTGTACAGCTGTTTCATTCTTATTTGGAATTATTAGCAGCGCATACCTTTCAAGTTTTACACACACACATGAACTTAAACCAAAGTCCTATCTAGTATCAGATCAGCGCCTTAAACCACTGAGCTTAGGGTGGATGACCTATTATTATTATTATTATTATTATTATTATTATTATTATTGTTTTTACTTATTCTGAAAGAAGCCGTATGAATACATTTGCACATACATTAACTTGCAAGGATAAAAATTATAATTAAATTATACAATCCTTATACATCCTTCATTATTTAAACAAACATCTGATTTTTAAAGTCTGCTAAAGTTTGCTTTTATATGTCAATATTGTAGGTACACCGACCATTATTGTGTGTGTGTGTGTTATTAATGTTTTACCATTTGTAGTGTTGTGTTTTTTTGTAATTGCTTACTTATATATATACACACACGCTCATGGGACAATGATAAATTTCTTCATTTTTCGTTTTATCTGTGTGTTTATTCGTGTTAAATGCATTTTGATAATGACTTATCTTAATAATAATTGGTATTATTATTCGAAATATTGCAGGCGGCCTTGGCATGGCTTGACACATTTTGTCTGACTTTTGTTTGTTTTGAAAATCTTTTTTCTGTCTAATTAATTGCGCTGTGTTCGTTCGTTTGTTTGTTTATTTATTCCAACGTGGTTGGTGTTTACATTTTGCACAAATGTGGCTTTATTTATCCCCCAACACCCCACCAATCAATGTCTATATGCTGGTACTGGTTTTATTCGATGATATTTAGAAATACAATAATTTTTGTAGTGTTGAAAACGGGACTAAATGTAACACCAATTTGCACGTTGGTTTTCTATTTGAACTTTTTATTATTGTACTTTTTGCTACTTGTGAACGTTTTGAGACGGGAAACGCGCTTCTTTTGGCAGTGGGGACATTTTAGTGAACCCATGCCCACCCAGATTCACGTCGAGCGCTGTATCGCTAGACCACCCCGGCGGATATTGCCGCGTTACTGAAGATCAACGACATTTAGTGGGCCGGTGGTGGGATTCGAACCCCAATGCCCACCGAGGTCCTAATTCGAGCGCTGTACCGCTAGACCATCCCGGTACCAAGATTATCCAATTGTGGGCATAAGGTATTGCTTTAGGAAGATGAAAATTTAGTTTTGTACAAGTTGGGGACCAAGTTTCTAGTTTCTGAATTATGTCTGTGCTAAAACTGTATCAAATATTTGTTATCAATCATATATTCAATATGTACCGGAGTGGTCTAGCGGTACAGCGCTCGACTTTGACCTGGTGGCCATGGGTTCGATCCTACCACTGGCACTAAATGCCAGCGCACGTTCGGCTTTACTCAAGTGTCCACTGCTGAAAGATGCGCGTCTCACGTCTCAAAACATTCACAAGTAGTAAAAATAAATATATTATTTTTCTTTGTTAATGGATAACATATTAATCAACAGGCCATGTGATAGCTTTTTTATAGTTAATAAAATATTATTTTGTTTACATTTAGTTTTATATCTTTTCCTTCTTTTTGTGCTTTTTTCCAACTTGGGTGGGCATGTATTCGAACTCTACCATACTGGCTTGGCTAAAATGTCCGTTTGTTGAAAAATGTTTCTGGCGAAGCAACAATAATAATAATAAGATACAAGTTTTGTGTGATAGTTACGAAGATAGTAATTCATTTTGACGTACACTTGACACACACAACTAACTATATACAGTACAGACTGCTATGCATTATATAACACGTCTACAATATTCATTCTGTCTTATATCAAGCCAACTTTTCATGCAACACCCATTCAATTTGTAGCCAGTCTATTTTGAGTTGCGATGGTGATGAAAAAGCACCTGTAAACACCACAATTAGCATTCTGTTTTACCTGATTATTAATAATAATTTTTACACACTAACCCCCATCTCGGCTGTTGGTGGGCATTGATGAATGACTGAATTTTGATTAGCTACATTGATATATTATAGCGCCCCACCCCCCCCAAATAAACTAATTTTTGTTTATTTTGGGTTATCTGTAGGCCCCAACTGACGAATGACTAATTTTTAAATCCATTTGGACACACGCGCGTTTTTTATTCGTCCGTCATTCCAACTGATTTGTTTTGACTCGCAGACTGTATTGTTGTCCAGCCTTTTGCACCAGTACCACTGAGAACACAAATTTCTAGACAGTGTTTACCTTTGGCTGTGATGATGCGAATTGGCATTTCTATTTGGAGAACTGCTCTATTTCTTTCGGTCTAAAGCCAGACACGTTGGCATAATATAGGGTAGTTGGCACTCACCAACACAAGATTTGAAAGTTGCCTTTTTGTACAAACATCGAACTACATGTCTGATTATTATTATTTTTATAATGTATTTGTTTTAAACTGATTCATTGTTATTTACAAATATTTGTAGTTAATTTGGAAGAATTTATGGCTTTGATGACCAAAGAAATTTGATGCAACAGGAGGGCGGTGGAGGATATAATTGTACATTTGTCGTTTAATTTTTTGAGTTGTTGTTTGGTGGGTGTTTTTTGTTCTTTTTTGAACATGGTTCAATCAATATATATATATATATATATAGTATTTCAATTTATGAATTTTTGTTTTTGCTTTTAAATATGGGACTATTTTGACGGCTTGTAATGATGGCGATGATGATGATTGTCAATTACTACGTCTGTGTTGTGTAGACCGTTCAGTCATCATTATGACTACATTTTTGTTTGTTACTTTTCAAGTATGTAAACAAATTTAATTGATTTTCCTTGTGCTGCTTTTATGCAAGGGAAATTGAGTAAGAAACGTAGAAAAAATTAAGTTTTTTGACTGAAAGATAGTATTTATATCGTGGTGTTGGCGTTTGCAAAAAATCAGAAAGGGGCACGATTGGTTGTCAGGGTTTTTCCTTAAACAGATGGCTATATATGGTATGCCATCATCATGGGTCATTATACATCAAAGTAGCAGTAATTGTTTGCATTTGTATTGACAACAACAGTTGGTTAAATATTGTTCGATTAACAATTGATACCAGTGGTTATTCAGGTTATTCTTTTAGCTACTCCTAATAAAAATTTTTTTAAACATTAATAAATAAAACCGAACCATGTTATATAAGGCTATTAAACCTGACAGTATGCAAGGACCTATATGGTAAAGTCCTAGTGAAAGGAATCATTCACTTGCTGGTTAGCGGTAGTAACGTAGCAGCATTTAAGGACACTGGGCAATTAGAATTGATCAAATTCACTATAAATAATAAATTTACAGAGTCAAGATCAACCACCCACAGATCAGTGGTTAAGACGCTGGCCTGACACCAGAAAAGACCTGGGTTCAAGTTTATGCGTGTATATTTGTGTAAAACTTGAAAGCTATGCACTGCTGACGATTCCAAATAAGGATGAAACAGTTGTACAGTACTCCTGGTTGACTCAAACCAAGTGCTTTTATTATTCAAGTGAATCTGACAATTTTAAATAATAATAATAATAGTTTAGCAAATGTTCAAATAATGATGTTACGTTAGTTAACGGTTATGCGTAGATTGATTGATGATCAAAGGCTAATTTTTGACAGTATTCATCTTAAAATATAAATTAAATATTGTTAATAATCCTAAGGATTTGAATGATGCTTATAAAGTCTCAATTTCCAATGATGGTGATATTCCTAACCGTTTATCTTCGATGTGGCGCATCCTGGATTGGGTACATAGCAGGTACCGAGTGTACAGCCATATAACTGGGCTTTTGTTTCGGTGAATGATTGCAAGCATGTGACCAGACTAATTAAAAAGTGTACGTATTTGTTGGGTTAAGAGAGATAGTCCTGACAAAAAATGGGGCGACCTCGTCAATCTTTGCAACCAGTGGTACCGTCAAAAAATTGACCAGAAAACTTTATTATTTTTGTACATTTGTTACGTGTATATCAAGCCATCGGAATCAATCATTTTGTGATGCTGTACAAAAATAGGAATAATGAAAAGTTGATTATGTTACCAACCACAATGAATGAAATAATACATTCTTTAGAGCCAATGTTTACAGCGTATTTGAAAAGTCAAATTGGAACAATTTCGCTTTATACAAAATTATTAATTAGCTACATCTAAATATGTGCCTACGCACTTGTAAGGATAATTTAGTTAATGATCTAATTGTATCGTTTTGCATACAATTGTAAGTAATAAACCTGCTGAACTTGAGATGTCAATTATTTCGTTTGAAACTTGTCACTCATGCATTAAATGTAACTAACTGCACTCGTGGGTGTTTGTGTCATGATACATACACTCATAATTTCGTCATAAATACAGTCAATAGAAAGAATTGAATGAATTGTTCCTTCTTCAGATTTTCACTCTTTTTATAAACGGTTGCTGTTTCTGGTTTCAGTTTTCTCCATCTGGTTCCTATATCAAACCGATTTGGAACATTGTATTAAACGCTATTTTTTTTAAATGTTTCAAGTAGAAATTTGGTGAGACGTTGATGATTCAATAGTTCGAAATCTAAACCCCGCATCCTAGTTAGGTCTGGAAGACTAAACATAATAGTTTTTTAATAATTAAATACTACAGACCTTTGTACTGTTATTTTACAATTACTTGCTAAAATAAAATTATGTTGCAAGTAGCTAAATCTCTGGACTTCGGTGGGACAAGTATCCAATCTGACAGCTAATCAAGCTGTCTTTTGTCTGATCTAAATGATCACCTACTAAGAAATGTTGGCATAGTTAAACTAAAATAAGTTGATTTTTTCAGTTTTGACCAAAAATTATTTTATTGCCAAATTATTAATTTAATAATTGTAGCCGGTTCCAAGTCCACTAGAAGAAGGAAGAGGAGCAAGGTTAACAAGCTGACCTTTTTCGGAACAACAACGAACGTTGGTGGCAAGTTCGCATAACATCCTGAATTTCTATGAGAATAAATTGTCGGAAGCGAATTGAACTTGGGGGGGGGAAGGGTAAATAATGATTCTTGACTAGAAAAGCGCTTGCTGGCAACAATGCCGGTGTTTACAGGAATTGACGAGGCGATCTTCTTTGGGGAAATTGGGTGCTTACGCCGGTTGACGGATTTACAAGCCTAACTAACTACAAATGGTAAATGGATACATTGAAATACCTTTTAAGCATCTTGGGTGTATGCTAGCACCTATTTACCGAACGGGAATCTAGTGATTACCCAGTTACACTATTGTGTATTCAGTCTCTGCTCTTATTAGTCTAGATCTCTATGGGCACCCAGTCCAGGATGCACCACGTGGAGGACGAACAGTCAGGAATTTGAAACTTTATGAGTATTGATGAAATCCTCAGGATAATTAGCATTCCCCCTTTAGAAAAATATTGCTAAACAATCAACAAAAAGACACCATTCTATAAAATTATGGCAAAGAAGTGCAAACATGATTCCGATGACAAGTTTCAACAAAATGCAAATAAAAGCTCAATCTTTAATGCCAGAAATGTAATAATGTACACAAAACAATTATGTTGCTCTATGGGTTTTTTTAATGCAAAATGGTTTTAAAATAATACAATTATACTAGCTTTATTTAAACTCGGCCTAGTTTGGACCAGAAATGATTCAAACTAGCCAGTCCCAAACCTGGATAAAAGAGGAGAGTTTGAGCCCAAGGTTATCAACCTGGCCTCTGTTAAAAAATTATACTGCTACGACGCCGGCAAAGAAGTGATTGCACGTATCTGGAATGACAGAGTTACACAGATGACAGGGTTGAGTGAAAGCCGAAAGGAAGCTCAATCTTCGATTTGCAGAAACTTCAATGCTAACGAGACTTTATTGTTGTTATTTTGCTGTAATTGGTGTCTTATTGCCCCATGCTTATTTTTAAAGCAAAAGGGTTTTGTATAATATAATAATCCTTATTTATAATAATTTGTTTTTTAAACAACCTAGTTTTCAATCTAAAATTAAGTGCTTTTAATGGATTTTTAAATGACAGTATGTAATTACATATTATACACATTATTAGAAACAACGTTGCATTTAATTTTGCTTAATTGTATTTTCCTCATACATATATATATATATATATATATATATATATATATATATATATATATATATATATATATATATATATATATAAATATTGATTATTATCAACTGGGTCGTATGCGGCGGGTGTTTTCAAATAATAATAAACCGATTTTATCTAATTATTTATTTCAAAACAATTAGCTACAATGTTTTCAAACTTTCTAATTTTGATTTTGATTTTAGTTACTTGTTTATTCATTCAATCACTACAAGGACAATAATAATAATGTATGTATTTTGTTTTTGTTAATTATAAATAGTTGATAAGTATATATTGTGTACCTTTTTTCATTTATAAATTGCTTTTTCAAATTATCATTGGTATGTAAACATTTCGAATACCGCTGTTAACTCCAATTAAGCATTATGTAATAAAAACACTTGAGAATTATGTCAACAAGCATAGCAGCCAACAATTTTACAATATTGATTTAACTATTTTGTTAAGCTAAGTATTGAATGATAGGTCCATTTATATATTTTTTAAAGTTCAACTTTAATTCTAAATGTTACATAATCCATTTTCTGCTATTACATGCAATTGTGTTGATTGTGGGGTAGTCAAGGCTGTATATTGGAACTATTAAATTCAGTGTATAATAAATCCACTTGGTTTGGATAGAACTGGGAGGACTGTACAGCTGTTTTACATTCTTGTTTGTTCCGGGGTGGTCTAGCGGTACAGCGCTCGACTTGGACCTGGGTGAGCATGGATTCGAATCTCGCTAATGGCACTAAATGCGGGCCCACGTTCGGCTTCGCTAAAATGTCCACTGCTAAAAGATGCGTTTCCTGTAAAACATTCAAAGTAATAAAAATAAATAATAATAATTAAAGTAATCAGGAGTGCATTTGCGTTAATCTATTCGTTTTTTTCTTAATGCACTAACACAACTTATAAATTATTTCTAAAATTGTCATAGGTAATTAGAAAAACCGTTTTTTTTGGGCATGAATGAAGCATATATATATATATATATATCAAGTTGTTGAGTAATAGAATTAACAAAATAAATACATATTTTTTAAATATTAAAATCTTTATTTTATTATAAGTAATGTTTTCAATTAAATAAAGATAAATTGCAACTATCTCGCTTTAACATTGTGCGTTATATGAAAGAAAAATAATTTCTTTGTATTTGTTAAACAACTCAGTTACATACAAAAGATGTCAAATAATCCCATTGTATTGTTAATTAAATTTGAAAAGAAAATGAATAAATTACCATTTTATTCGAAACGTAATGCAATGTAATGCTTATAAGACCTCAATTTCCAATGATGGTAATATTCCTAACTGTTCATCTTCCATGTGGTGTATCCTGGACTAGGTACCGCTGGGCAAAAACCGAGTAAACAGCTGTGTAACTAGGCTTCCACTTTAGCCAGTGAGTACAACCATCTTAAGTTGTAGCCGTTGAGCTAAGAAAGACGACTGGTCAATCTTTGCAAACTGTGGCGCCATCACAAGAATATCGTCTACCAGCCAAGAAACTTTGTTATTCTTCTACCTTTGTTGCGCTTATCAAGTCATCGAAGTCGATCGTTTGCTATGCCAAAACAAATATAGAAACAATGAAACGGTGACTATGTCACCAATGAATGAATAAAAATGCGGCTTAGTGGTATATTTTGGTTGACATATGGCTTTGGACAACCTATCGGTGTGGTAGCCTTTAAACAATTCGATACCCTTTGAAGCAGTTGCGCCTAAAGCTTGTAGACAAAAATAGTTCAATACAAAACAAAAAATATATACTATTGAACTTTTAAAAATGTTTATCTATTGTGTACAGTAACTGAAATTGTATAGGTTTGTTTTGGCAGCTTCATTATACGAACATAAACAAATTACAATTGTTTACACAATATGTTGGGAGACATTTTTAAAAATTAAACAAATAGGAAATAATTTTAAATGCAAAACAAACTGTGAAATTTAGGTTAAATTAGCAAAACAATAAAAGGATTTTTTAAATTACTACATTTTTGTTGTTGTTGATGTTGTTGTTGATGATACTTCAACAAAAATACCGTAATTAAACGTGCTACTGTCAAAATCGGTGCAGTATAACTAATTCGTTTTTGTGATACTACATAATTATATTAGGCACACTGAAGTTGTATTGAAACATTTTAAAACATTATTTTACAAATATTAGTAAAATATTTTATAAAAACCAGTGGTCTAGCGGTACAGTGCTCGAATTCGGACCTCGGTTGACATGTGTTCGAATCCCACCACCGGTACTAAAATGCGGGCCCACGTTCGGCTGCGCTAATATGTCCACTGCTGAAAAATGTTTCTTGTAAAACATTCAAAGTAGCAAACATAAAATTAAAAAATTATTATTATTAAATGCTAATTTAGGTTAAAAATGAAAATGTTGACATTTTTAATAAAATGAGAAAAACAAACAAATTAGGTGCGTAAAAATAATTTATATTATAAAATCTGTATATATATATATACAGATAATGAAAGCTATATATTTTTAATATTTTTGATAATATTGATTGCTTTGCTGAATTTTTTCAAAGCGTTAAATGTAAAATTCCCTACATTTTTTCGTATTACATAATTAATTGTCTTAATCAGCAAATTTTATTTATCAAGCTATTTACATTATATACAATTATATTGAGCTTTGTGTTATCGGGAAGCAATTGTATAAATATATCATTTATTTTGGTCCAAGATTTTGCACTCTATATGACTAAACATACATTAATTTCAAAAGTATAGTAAAAATTATGCTACGTACGTTCAGTATTTTTAAATGAACAGACATTTTTAAGCCATTAACATTAAATGGAAAACAGACATAAATTATACAATAATTATAGTCAAAAAGAAGACAACACTTAATTTTTTTAAAAACAACCAAACGAGTAAACAATAATAAAAATTAAACTATATGTAAAACAATTAATCTTCATTTAGTAAACAACTGCAAATAAACAAATTAGTTTTTACAATGTGTGTTTAACTAAAACAAACCTTTGGCATACAATATATTAATTGTATTGGTGTCCCTTATGATGCAGCTGCTTGACACGGTGAAAACATAGGCGTTTGTTTGTATTTTTCAATGATCTTATATATATAACATTTTTTTAAAAACATTACATACTTTGTTAATATGTATATGGGTGTCAATTAAACAAGGTAGAAATACGAAACGTTGTTCATAGAATAATTGTCACAAAATAAAAGGCAATAATTACAAATATATTCATGTTTTAAATCAATTAAAACTTTGTGTCTAATCTATAATACGAAAAAAATGTATTAAATACAATACCCATATTAAAAAGACATGATTTATGAAACTCCTTCTTTTAAACAATCAATTTTCAAACATTACTTTAATTTACTCTTTGCAGTATGTTTTTCATAAAAACAAACTATTGATTTAAACTATTCATAACATAGTAATATTGTGTAGGAATTGTCCGATTTATTTGAATAATAAATCCACTTAGTTTCAGTCAACCAGTAGTAGTAGTAGTGGTAGTAGTAGTAGTAGTAGTAGTAGTAATAGTAGTAGTAGTAGTAGTAGTGGTAGTAGTAGTAGTAGTAGTAGTAGTAGTAGTAGTAGTAGTAGTAGTAGTAGTAGTAGTAGTAGTGGTAGTAGTAGTAGTAGTAGTAGTAGTAGTAGTAGTAGTAGTAGTAGTGGTAGTAGTAGTAGTAGTAGTAGTAGTAGTAGTAGTAGTAGTAGTAGTAGTAGTAGTAGTAGTAGTAGTAGTAGTAGCGGTAGCAGTATTTGTACATTAATAACCAAAATTAAAAATGAATTCTTTCTTCTAATTGACAAACCATTTTCGTACAAGTAGCTTATTATTTTTTGCAATGTCATTCAAATATGCCGACAGTAAATGTTTGCAAATTGTTTTATTTATAAAAAAAAGAGAACGTTATTTTTGTGCAAACGTATAGCAAGTACACAGTCATATGCAAATTGTTTGTTATTTTTTCCAACATTTTGCTTTTTCTCAAAGATACCAAAATTGACCGTTTGCGCTCATTATAGGTGGGCAATTAAGGGGTGACAAATTATTCACTTGTATAATACAAGCACACACACACACACACAAACAACAGCGAATAAATGAGTAAAAAACAACATACATTTTGAGTAATAAATTGAAACAATAAAAATTTATTAACAATTTTTTGGGGACATTTTTTAATCTTTTTTTACTACAATGACTCATATATAACATTTTAGTGTGTTACCTTGGTCAAGTTGTAGCTTCATATTCATCCATCAGCTTGCACAAAAATATTTGTATTTGCTATTATTATTATTATTATTATCATTATTATTATTATTATACATTTATCTCAAATAAAATGTCCTATTTTTATTTTATAGACATATGGAATTATTTATTTAAAATGTTCAAAAATAATGTACCTATTATTCCTTTACATTGGAAAAAATGTACATCATGTCGGTACATACATATTATATATAAACAAATATATACGTATATACTAATTTTTTCGTTGTTTAAATGTACACCATTACTTGATATATATATATATATATATATATATATATATATATAAAGTGAGCGTTATTTTATTTTGAACAAAACAAATTTTTTACGAATAAAATACAACAATGCTTACTAATATATATATAAATTTTGACGCCTTTGCAAATTCTTAGAACGGCTATTGATGGGACAGATGTTATCAGTAATATGCATTTAATTGTTTTTTTAACTAATTTCTTCTTAAAAATAAAAAAAATGTATAGAATTTTATCACGGAGTTTAAACATTGTGCCATAAAACACTTCACTACATCTAAGGATAAAATATTTACCATAGAACGACACTTAATAATAAAATAATAGCACGATCTAGATGACAGGTTTAAGTGAAAACTTGGTCAAATTTCATCGCTTAAATAATCATCGAGAGAATGGTTTTGGAATAAACTATTAATAATGGCAAAAGAAAAGTTGAAATAGACTACAGAAAACTTGGCTAAGAACCGTTCGCGAAAATTTAATTCAAATCCGTGTCCCGTTTGATTAAATAAAAATGCTGACAAGCACACATGGAATCATTTTGTTGCCTCATGTTCTTTTCGAATTACGGGACTTTGTTGGTGTTTTTACTGTCACTATTATCTTGTTGCCCCATGCTTTTTTTAAAGCATAAGGGTTTTTAATAATGGTAATAATAATAATAATAATAATAATAATAATAATAATAATAATAATAATAATAATAATAATAATAATAATAATAATAATAATAATAATAATAATAATAATAATAATAATAATAATAATAATAATAATAATAATAATAATAACAATGTTAATGATAATAATAATAATAATAATAATAATTAATAATAATAATAATAATAATAATAATAATAATAGTAATAATAATAATAATAATAATAATGTTAATAATAATAATAATAATAATAATAATAATAATAATAATAATAATAATAATAATAATAATAATAATAATAATAATAATAATAGTAATAATAATAATAATAATAATAATAATAATACTAATAATAACACTGTTAATAATAATAATAACAATAATAATAATAATAATAATAATAATAATAATAATAACACTGTTAATAATAATAATAAATAATAATAATAATAATAATAATAATAATAATAATAATAATAATAATAATAATAATAACAATATTAATAATAATAATAATAATAGTAATAATTATAATAATAATAATAATAATAATAATAATGTTAATAATAATAATAATAATAATAATAACAATGTAATAATAATAATAATAACAATGTTAATAATAATAATAATAATAATAATAATGTTAATAATAATAATAATAATAATAATAATAATAATAATAATAACAATGTTAATAATAATAATACTACTAATAATAACACTGTTAATAATAATAATAATAATAATAATAATAATAATAATAATAATAATAATATTAATAATAATAATAATAATAATGTTAATAATAATAATAATAATAGTAATAATAATAATAATAATAATAATAATAATAATAATAATAATAATAATGTTAATAATAATAATAATAATAATAATAATAATAATAATAATAATAATAATATTAATAATAATAATAATAATAATAATAATAATAATAATAATAATAATAATAGTAATAATAACAATGTTAATAATAATAATAATAATAATAATAATAATAATAATAATAATAATAATAATAATAATAATAATAATGTTAATAATAATAGTAATAATAATAATAACAATGTTAATAATAATAATAATTAATAATAATGTCAAATCTTTTTACTACATTTTTTGAATGTATTGCTTCAAACTTTTGCTGCAAACATATTCGAATAAGAACGAGACACAGATGCACATTTTAGTAATAATGATGCAGTCGAAATCCTGACTACTAAAATATACATGTATATTGAAAACATCGAATCTCTTTATAAAAAAAAATAAAAAGACATGTATTTACTTACAGATTGACTACACAAAATTAAGTATTTATTGAATATTTTAAACACATGTGTTTTGTTTAATAATGAACAGGATAATGTTTACATGATATTTAAAAACGAGAAATTATATTTAAAACATAAATTACTAATCATTTTTAGTCAAAATATTTACTTTAAAAGTCTTTTCTTCAAATGCAATCTGATGTATTTTTGAAACAAATGCACAATAATTACAAACTTTATTTTAAAATAAATATACAGAAACAAGATTCAACATGCTTTTACTAATTAACAGTAAAGAATTTTTTCAATGTTATTGAAAAATGAGATAGTGTTTGGTATAAAGCGAACAGGTTAAACTGATATATATATATATATATATATATATATATATGCATATGCATATTTCAAGAATTGTTTCTAACATAGTAGTAACTTACGCACTTGTTAAAACATACAAATAAATACATTTTGTTTTTCTATGTATTTAGAATTTTAAACAATGTATATTTGACCAATTTTGCATTGGAATATAGTGAATTGTACATACTTGTTTCTCGATATTAGCTTTTATATAACTCCGCCTAGTTTGGATTAGGAATGATTCAATTTAGCCAGTCTCAAGTCTGGATAAAGGAGAAGGGTTTGAGCGCACAAGGTTAGCAACCTGGCTTCTGTAAAAAAATGTATACTGCTACGGAAACAAAAGAAGAGGACGCCATTCCGGCAGCTAACGGCAAAGAAGTAATTGCGCGTATCTGGATGACAGAGTTACACAGATGACAAGGTTGAGTGAAAGCAGAAAGGAAGCTCAAGCTTTAATTTGTAAAATCTTCATGTCAACGAGACTTTGTTGTTGTTGTTTTGTTGTAATTGTTGTCTTATTACCCCATGCTTATTTTTAAAGCAAAAGGGTTTTGTATAATTATATATATATATATATATATATATATATATATATATATATATATATATATATATATATATATATATATATATATATATATATATATATATATATATATATATATATTATAGCTTTTATATTATAAGTTCATTTTTTCTCTGAATATTAACTTCATTTCTCAAAACCTTTGTACGCAAAAAAATTAAATAAAAATAAAAGAATTATTGTTCTAAGTTGGATTGTCCAATTTAGATTATAACAGCCATAAAATAAAAATATTTTACAACATTTCTATATAAAATAAGAAATCAATAGTTGCCAAAAAAGTACATACATAGTACATGCACAAAACAGGATCCATTTAAAATGTACAAATGTAAAACCAGTTTTGTACTTAAAGTTTTAATGCAGTACTATAATAATAATAATAATAATAATAATAATTATAATTATTATTATTATTATTATTATTATTATTATTATTATTATTATTATTAAGTACCGTGGTGAAAGTACATAATGAAAAATATAATCACATTTTCAGTACTGTTATTCTTGTGCAAATTAAAATACTATTTAACTGCACAGTTCTAAACCAGATAATGTATAAATACGCAAATTCCTTGTCAATACTCTCAAACCTATGTTATTGTTATAATTAGTTTACAAATGCTTTTTTCATAAAAAATACCGTTGATATGCATAATCGTTAAAGCCATGCATAGATGCATAGATGTGTTCAACTTAATGAAATAAAAAATATTTGAATATATATATATATATATATATATATATATATAATTATCAATTTTTTATTACACTATCAGATGAAATGATAGTTACTTGTATAAAGTTATTATATTATCCATTAAATCAATTATAACTGAGTATTCAATAATTATTACTAATATTATTACTAATAATATTACTACTACTAACACTATTATTATTATTATTATTTCTTTAGACAGCTCTGCCATCATTGTCAAAAATTTATACTTAAGTTGATTTTTTTTTAAATTAAATGTTTACAACATATATATAAACGCAGTCACTCAACTGTTTACAAAAAATTTTTAATTATTTAAATTACAAAAAAAGTTTGTTTTTATAAATTTTAACTTTTCAAAATAATCTAATTTATTTTCATTATTATTGTTATTATTACTATTATTGGGATTTTTAAATAAATGATTTTTAAGTGATGCATTTCAAAATATTTTTTTATAGCCATTATTAATAATAAATCAAATAAAGCCCTTTATTCTGTTACTTAAAAATAAAAATTAACTCTTTTTTATTAATTCATTTTTGTTCAACAGTTGATACCATTAACAATAAACAAAATACAAGTTTATTAATGATTAGATACCATAATTGTATATTTTATATTTACATTATGTTAATGTTACGACAATTAGTATAATTGGATATCTTATGTTGTCTGTGTTACGTAATTATTTAAAAAAATGTAATTTATTGCATTTGCGCAATACTTTTTTATTGTTTCAATGGCACAATAAGTCTGTTATAACAGGATGAGAAAAAAGGAGGATTGGGTTAGACGGTGAGGCGAGTAATTGTTTTTTTTTAACTTACTGATAAACAATGGTAATGAGAAATTTAGCTCGATGGAATCAATAAACATTATCCAAAAGTGTTTGTTTGCTGATTGAACATTCCATTTTAAAAAAAAGATTCAAAATAGTAGCAAGTGGTATTAGAAAAGTGATAATAAACAAAGTTAATAGTTTTTTTTCAATATATCGGCAACATTTTATTGAACCTTTGATTATAAACAATTTAGTGTTTTTAATGTTCAACTTTTTCTAATGATAAATAATATAGTTGTATTTTATTTGTAATATATAATCGTATAAAAAACTCATTGCCATCATCAGCTGATGCAATTGTCAGAAATGTTAAAGTCAGATAACTTTGTTATTTTTAGAAATTTGCTTAGGGATTATAAAGAGGGATACTAACAGATTCGCCTATCCCATTGATAGGGCTCGTCATCAGCCGTCACAATGTACTATAGTTGAGGTCACTAGACAATTAGGATTATTCACATTTATTAAAATAAGCATGGGGCAATAAGATAACAATTACAGCAAAACAACAACAACAACAAAATTCCCAAAATTCAAAAAAATGATGAAAAAACAAAACTTTTCCATGTATTCGAACATTTTGCCAAACGTTTTGTTTGATCATCTATGAAATGAATGCATTTCAATTAGATCTTCCCAAATAGTTCTTAGCCACATTTTCTGTAGTCTGCCAACCTTTCGTTTACCATTTACAATTGTCCATTCCAAAACCGTTCTTGCTGGTCTTTCGGGCGGTAAACGTAGAATTTGATCAAGTAATTTTCTTCGTTTATTTGTAATGATGTCATGTAGTGAACGAGAGTCAGCTTTTTTTCATGATCTCATCATTTAAAATGTGATCGCGCTAGGTAATCTTTAAAATACTTCTAAGATACCGGCGATAAAAAATATCCACCATCTTATCAATCTTGTCCGTTCGCTTCCACGTTTAACTCCCATATATTACCATCCACTATATTTATGTATATAACACGTTTTCAATTCCTGGATATCCTAAGGTATATATTTACCATGAAACAAGAATTTAAATCAGAATAATTTCTAGCCAGAGTTTTCTGTGGCCTACCCTAACCTTTCTTTTGCCATTTTCTATCATCTATTCCAAAACCGATTTTTGTGGTTTTTCGGGTGCGGTAAACATAGAATGTAACCAAATAATTTTCTTTGTCTAATTGTAGTGATGTCATATAGTGAATGAGAGTCAAATAATTTTTAAAATTCGTTTAAGACACCAGCGATGAACAACATTCACCATCTTATCAACCTTGTCTCTTAGCTTCCACGTTATTATTAATAATAAATGCATTAAGGTACGTGTCAACTATCTATGGACAAGACTTTAGTCTAAAACCTGACAAGATGTGGGCTCAAGTCTGTATATAACATTGAAAGTATTCACTATCAATAATTCCTAACAATGATGAAACAGCTCTACAGTAGTAGTAGTAGTAGTAGTAGTAGTAGTAGTAGTAGTAGTAGTAGTAGTAGTAGTAGTAGTAGTAGTAGTAGTAGTAGTAGTAGTAGTAGTAGTAATAGTAGCAGCAGCAGCACCACCGCAGCAGTAGCAGCAGTAGCAGCAGCAGCAGCAGCAGCAGCAGCAGCAGCAGCAGCAGCAGCAGCAACAGCAGCAGCAGCAGCAACAGCAGCAGTGCAGCAGCAGCAGCAGCAGCAGCAGCAGCAGCAGCAGCAGCAGCAGCAGCAGCAGCAGTAGCACAGCAGCAGCAGCAACAGCAGCAGCAGCAGCAGCAGCAGCAGCAGCAGCAGCAGCAGCAGCAGCAGCAGCAGCAGCAGCAGCAGCAGCAGCAGCAGCAGCAGCAGCAGCAGCGCAGCAGCAGCAGCAGCAGCAGTAGCAGCAGCAGCAGCAGCAGCAGCAGCAGCAGCAGCAGTAGCAGCAGCAGCAGCAGCAGCAGTAAATCCTGATTGGCTTAAACCAAGTAAATTTATTATTTGGCAAATCTAATTAGTGTACCAGTATTATACAAAAATTATAATGCAAATCAAGTTTGCGTGTCAAGGGCGACGGGAAAACAAAATTAGTGTAATTTTATATTGCAATAATTTGTTTTGTACCAATTTTACAACCACATGCAATCGTTTTTTTTAAATACAAAATATTTTTAAAACAATTGTGTTTATCAAATTACATTTATTTGTGACAAATCATTAATTAAGTCAACCGTTGAACAAAAAACAGTCTTTTCTATTCATTTAGACAATTATGATTTTACACAAGTGAATATATTTTTTATTAAAGTTTTATATTTATAAAACCTTTTTCACTCTCTCTCTCTCTCCCTATATATATATATATAATAAGTCTTAGTTTGTTGGGATGAATAATGTTCAATACCGCTCATTGTCTTTTTCTTTGAGTCGACCAGTATCGACTTTCTCGATAGATTCACCACACAGCAGTACGTTTTTTTTCCGACCATTTTTTCTCAAACCAAATGTTTTTTGAGTTGTCTTTGAAGCAACCAAGTTTCCTGTAACATTGATGTAGAACATAAATCACCATTCAATTTTCTTTATTTGTCCATTTTTTCTTTCAACATGCATCACACAGGTTATAAGCATTACACTTTGTTAGCCTAACTAATCTCAAAAGCAAATCAACGCAAAATTGCGCTACGGGTGGTCGCCAACTACGATAATACTACTTACATACTACTTATACAGTCAATCTTTTAAAGCACCTGTATAAATGATTATCAATATGAATTTTGCTTTTTAGACCAAGCAACATAATAGTTTGTAATGTAGGTTAACAATATATATATATATATATATAGTGAGTCACAGTTTTAATAATAATATTGTTCCAACAAGAATTCAAACTAATATGGCGACCAATTGTCATTACTTTTGTGCGTGCGCACACACACACACACACAAACATACATACATACACTCAAATGATGGTCGCCTCCAAATCCATCCAAAAACTGACTGGATTACCAAAAGCACACACACACACACGACGCTTTCGATATAAGTGAAAGTAAAATATAAATTAAAATCATATAGTATATTGACCAACTTGTCGTACAAATATAAACATTGGTAGGTTGAACACGTACGTATGTCAATTGTGAATAGTTTTGTGATGTCTTGTAAATTAAAAAATTGCTTCCGATAAGCGTATGTTCGAAAATTTCACATATCCATTCGGTCACGCAAAATAGTTGTAATTGATAGTTGTTGTTTCATTGCTTTCTAGTAGAAGTGAACATTGAGAAGTAGTGTTGTTGTGGTTGTCTATCTATCTTCATTCGGTTGGTGTTGACTGAAATGGCAAAAATTCATGCATTTATTCCAGTTGCTGACATTATTTTTGTGTTTGTACAGCACATTGAACGATTGACTTTGATGAATTAATAAGTATGACAAAACGTAAAAGTATAGCAAAGTATCTTGGCTAATAGACTGTTTGCAAAGACTGACAGTGTCCAATGGCTACATATGACATGCCTTAAAATTGCTTTATGTACCTCAGAGTGTATAGTTGTACCCATATGTCAAAATGGAAATCCAGCTATACCGTTGTGCACTCTGTCTCTGTTGTGTTTGTCTCGGTACTTCGGTGCACCTAGTTTAAGACAAGTCACGTGGTATTATTCAAGTCACGTGGTATTATTCAAATTGTCAAGATCACTAGTATCCCAGATTTTTAAAAAAACAGAGTATTTAAACTTGACCAATTACTCGAGAGTTTTGATATTATGTCTAACTAAGCTGTATGTCAAATTAGGAAACCGTCATAAACTCTTGTTTGCCAAGATGGACCGATGTATGAGACGCATTCCGAATACGATAATTTACTAAATCAATACGAATTCCCAAATAATACGTTTGTTTTCTTAAAGCCGGTGTCATTGAAATAGTTTAACACACAGCAACGTTTTAGGAGTTAAAAGAACGTTAGTCAACTTTTTCCCCAATAAACTCCTTTCAGTGTGTTGTCACAAAACAGCAAAAGGATAAAAATTGCAAATTTTCTTTTCAAACAAACAAGATACTGCTTTGAAGCTCATTCTGTTTGTTTTAGTTGATAGTAATTTGGACGATTCTCATGTGTGTAATTTAGTTTCAAGGTCAACTTCAAATAGATGCCAATTTACAAATAGTGGATTAGATCTATAATCTAAAGCACTGGGTTCCCTTTATAATTCCAAACAAAAATAATAGAAGAAGTAAACTGTGAGGTGAATTCATTTTGCATATTCTCTTCAGTCACAAACATATAAAGAATCAGTATATATCTATATATAATTACATAATGTAATTAACTTAACATTTATAACTATACATACATACACATATGCAGCATGCATATGTTACGTCCACGCTAAATTTAATGAAGTTACATTTATATAACTATACATAGATACACATATGCAGCATGCATATGTTACGTCCACGCTAAATTTAATGAAGTTACAAATTGTTTTGTGCAGACAAAATGGGTTTTAATGTGTGGATGTACAGATTCAAGTGTTTTTAACATATTAACAGTTTGAGTAGTTATCAACACTTTAAAGCAATCATTAAAATTCACTCGATGTTTTGTTTGAACCAAGTGACGTAATATTAACGAAGTGCACCAACGTTCATTTGAATTGGACTCTATAATCTTCTATAATCCTCAATGCAATAATTCTATTGTTTATTTTCAAGTTTCGACCGCTTTTATTTATATATAATTATTTTGTTATTATTACGCATACTGTTGTAACATAATTAATCTTGTTTTCCAATTGTACATAGTAATTAAAAGTACGATGTAAAAAATATATTAATTAATAGTTAATTAAAAAGGTTTTAGTCAAAAATTGTCGCTCAGTTGCACATATACAAAAATAATTAACCATTTCCAAACATAACATAACATAAGTTGGTTGCAGAACGGATGCAAATTGAAGTTGGAGGAATGAATGAAGTTTCTTGACTAAAACACCGCTTCCTTGCGACGACGCCAGTGTTTACAGGAATTAACAAAGGTTGACACTGGGCATTTTGGGCGTATACTGGCACCCATTGACTGAACAAGAATCCAGTAAAAGCCCAGATGTATATACTAGAGGAACCTAGTCAAGAATGTACCACATGGAGAATGAACAGTCAGGACTATAACCATTATTGGAAATTGAGACTTTATAAGCATTACCCAAATCTTCAGGATTATTAGCATCCACAAGCATTTCCAAAGTAGAGCCGTGTTGAAGTTAATAGAATGTTAACCTAATAGATAATAAATTTGGTTTCTACTTTTGGTACAAAACGAATAGCTTTCTATCTGGTTTTACCAAATGCCACACGATTGTCGAGGTAGTCTGGCGGTACAGCGCTTGATTTGGATTTGGGTAAACATGGATTCGAATTCCTCTACCGGCCCACTAAATGCAGGTCCACGTTCGGTTTTGCTAAAATGTCCACTGCTGAAAAATAATGTATATATATATATATATATATATTACTAATTTTAATCGTACCGGTTATTTGAAAATACACAATTTTCCACCTAATTGCTTGTATATGTTTCGATCGAACGAAAAAAAGAACAAAACTAGTACAAGCAAAATCAATAACTTGTCCAAAATGCAATATTTTCAAACTTGACTAGTGAAGTCTGGGAATAGATACAATTTTGGGAATATATTAAATTTTTGTAATTGTTCAATTGGCGAAAATGAACTAGCTGACTTGCTGGCATAATTTTTAGACACGAAAAATTTTCCCCCAAGTCATTAGTTTTGACGTTTGCTAAATAAGTTAATTATTTGTTTTTTCTTTTACATCAATGTTCCAAAAAGTCCAAATTTTGGACTAATGTTTAACATAATTTTTTGTATTTAAATTTAATAATAATAATAATAATAATAATAATCAAATTAAATTAACAATTGTCGATTTGTAAATGGGGAGATAAAAGGGGGAAAGTTAAGTAAGTGGTCAAGTCAATAACAATTTTAGTCGACATATTTTTGTCCGATCAAAAATTGTTGTTTGAAGTACCACATGTATTGTTTGACACAAAATCTTTTCAAATTGCGGTTTTAATTTTTTTAAATGTCCCAAATATGTGTGCTTGTGCCTATGTACCATTATCAAACAAACTAATCTTATTTATTTATGGTACAATTTTTGACCAATTTATGGTAAATGCACAATTTGCATGTTGAATCTATTTTTTAATCATTGTTTTTTTTAATGTTTTATTTTCGTTTCAATGACAGTGATGCAAACATTTCTTTGCAAGTCAGATTTTTCAATATATTAGAAGTTTTAAAAATTATAATCATTTTTAAATCTTAATTAATTATTAAAAAAATCGAAATCGAACAATGTATTTACTGGATTAAAAATAATCATGTTCTTCCATGCATCTGAAGACAAAACTTCGTTTGTACGCATCAATAATCATTCCTACGGTAATATATGGAAGTAAAACGTGGAAGCAAACAGACACGATTGATAATATGCTGGAGTTTATTCATCACCAGTGTCTTAAAAGTATTTTAAAGATTATCTGGCATGATTACATTTTAAATGATGAGATCATGAAAAGAACTGACTCTCGTTTACTACATGACATCATTACAATTAGACGAAAAAAATTACTTGGTCAAATTCTACGTTTACCGCCCAAAAGACCAGCAAGAACGGTGTTGGAATAAACGATCGAAAATAATAAAAGAAAGATTGGTAGACCACAGAAAACTTGGCTAAGAACTATTCGGGTAAATCTAATTGAAATAAATGTTTTATGACTGATCAAACGCAACGTTTGGCAGAATGTTCAAATACATGGAAACATTTTGTTGTCCCATGTTTTTTTTTGAATAATGGGACTTTGCTGTTGTTGTTATGTCGTAATTGTTATTTTATTGCCCCATGCTTATTCTTAAAGCAAAAGGCTTTTGCAATAATAATAACAATAATAATAATAATAATAATAAGGCCTTAATTAAAAGTCATAAACAATTTTTACGTTAGTTTGGAGGACATGATTGAAACAATGTCATGACTGACATTGCCCTGTGCGGGTCCCAAGTTTGTGCTGGTAAACGAAAGAGAGTTAAATCTCAAGGCTAGTACTTTGAATAGAATGTTAATAATCCTGAGGATTTCATTAATGTTTATAAAGCCTTAATTTCCAATAGTGGTGTTATTCATAACTATTCGTCATCCACTAATAACAACGTGACCCGAATGCACAGCGGCCTAACTAGACTTTTGCTACAACGAATGGATGCGAGCATACACCTAAAGTATTTAATAGGTATATTAAGTTATACGTATAACATTTGTAGCCGTTGGGCTAAGAAAAATAATCCTGACAAAAAATCAGGCGGCCTCGTCAGTCTTTGTGAACAGTGGCAACGTCGCAAGAATGCTGCCTACCAGCCAAGAAACTTTGTTTTTTTCTACGTTTGTCACACTTATCAAGCCATCAAAGTCGACCGTTCAATATGTCGTACAAATATGGAAAATGAATGAAGAGATAACCAGGTCACCAACTAAAATGAATAAATTAAATGCACCTTTTCGTCTGGGGCAGCGATAGGCAGCAAATTGCTAAAAAACATATACAACTCCACCATAGCCGGTTCCTAATCTGGTTGGGAAAGGAGAAAGGCTTTAGCGCAATCTTAGTCAGCAACCTGGCCTCTGTTTAAAACATAATGCTAAAGAAACAACAAATCGACACTATTTCTTTAAACTACGGCAAAGAAATGAAAGCAGCATGATTTTAATAACGGGGTTTGGCAAAATCCGAATAGAATTTCCCAGTTTCGATATGGACGATTTTCAAAGCTGAAAATTTAATGTATAATTGTCGCTACATGCTTTTCAGAGCGAAAAGATTTTAAATAATAAATAATAACAGATATATACTCTTAGATATACTTCTTTTAATAAATAAAGACTATAAATTATTGTTATTATTATTATTATTACTACTATTATTATTGCTATTATTATTATTATTATTATTATTATTATTATTATTATTATTATTATTATTATTATTATTTATTATTATTATTATTAAAGCTGAACAAAATAGGATTAATTCTCCATTTTAAAACAATGTCAAAAAATGTTTTTTTTAAAATTGTTTTAATCTGATTAAAAGTTTCAAAATATTTTAAATTAAATTGCCTTATTTCTAAAAATTGTAATTGGTAAAAAATTACATAATATAATGTTCGCTGTCACTTATAGATTGAATTCCTTGATTAAAAAAATATTTATTATGCCTATTAACGATTGGTTGCATTATCTTTATATAAACCACCATTTCGATAAATTGAGTTATTTTAATTTACAGCACTCGTCTAAATATCCTTCAAAATTTTCTTTTTGTTTCTACCTAATTCAATATTTGGGGGTTTTTTTTAAATTTCTTTTTACAAACATTGTCAATTTTTGTTTAATTGAGGTATTCATTTAAATATAACCTACATATAAACTAGTAAAGCATTTTTCCTTATTGACAATGTTTACTATTTATAAACAACAAATATAACTTAAAAATAGAACAATAAAGTTGTTTTTAAGAAGTAGCTTGTTTTCAATATGTGCTAAATATTTGTAATTGAAAAAGAAACCCCGATTAATTGCACAAATATGTTCAAGTACTAACATGTTTTGTCTAATTAATTATACGAAAATGCAAAAAAATTCGATAAAATTTTGACAATGTACAATTATCCAACTATAATTAGTTTTACAAATTCAAAAATTGATTCAAGTCGATTGTTTATAACGATATTCACTTTACAAAAAAATAGCACCACAAACATTCATTGCAAATGCATCACAAAATCAACCAATTTATATTATGTGATATGCTTATTTTGAAAAGGCTTGCAAGCATCAATAAATTATGCTAAAGAACACAAACAAATTTCGATGCTTTTAGACTAAATGGTGTATAGCTTTTTAATTTGACTTTATTATTATTATTATCATCATCATCATCATCATTATGATTCATACTTATTTATTATTGAAAAGATAGTATTAAATAACAGTCACGTTATGTGTTTTTACAAAAGAACCAAATATTCAGAAATATTTTTATGCCACAATATTTTCAGCCATTATTTAACTATAATAAATTAAGAGTGAAACCGATATATAACAGCATATATATATATATATATATATATATATATCAAATACAGATAATTAATATTTATTTGTATGATGGATCATTTAGTGAATCATTATAACAATTTCAATGCTGAATTTCAATTTGGTTAAAATGCACACAAGCATAGCTAGCAGCTATTTCAATTACATCATTTAAAGTTTAAATATATTTGATAGTGTGTATGAGAAGCTTGAATTAGCTTGATTAGACAGGTAATGAACGATTATAGATAATATTACTACTAATAAACCTGACAGATTATGTAGGTTAACACACAAAATGTTACAAAAATACAACTGTATCAAACGTACACATCAGCTAATAGAGTGAACCACACATGAGGGTCATTAATTATGATTAATTTACAACGTTTAAATCAATAGTATATAAACTAACTGCAGACATTAAAGTAATTATATGTATATATACAGAATGTTTGTAAAATGAGTAGAATAACATTGGGAAAAACAGTAACATTTTAAAATATAGACAATTTATGCTAATCATTATCTATGCGTCTTTCAAATATTAATTCACGTTTTCCCCTTCATGCAATAAATCGGGCTTAATTTGCAAAATCTGAATTTTTTGCTGTTTTGCTTTAAACTAACCCAATTGTTTTTATCCTACTACTACTACTACTACTACTACTACTACTACTACTACTACTACTACTACTATTTTTCAGCTTTTTACAGGACTCATAAATTTAGGGAATTTTCTATAAACACATTGTAAAAGAATTTATTAATTCAAACATTATTTTTGCAATTATTCGCGTTTTGTTTTTTTCCCTTATATTAGTGGTGCTCAGATTGAAGAATCTAAGGTGACAGTAATAATAATAATAATAATAATAATAATAATAATAATAATAATAATAAAGAAGGCGAAAACGGTTTAAAAAATAGTTGCATAACGACATTATACCTTAATAGCAAAATATTCGTATAATCAGTAAAATAATAGCTGCTCAATACACTATAATAAGCGACAAATAAAGATCAAACAAACGTGTATCATCTAGTTTAGTGCTGTGATGTGATTGTATCAATTGTCAGCACACAGTTCACATAAATAACAAATAATGATCAACATTCGTTCACCTTTATCTTTTATTCACATATATTTGTAAAAATGTACTTTCACTCTATTTTCACACTGTCTACATACACTTTTTATCGTACATAAACTAATTTCAATTTTATCGAGCGCATTTTCTATTTGACAGAGTGTAAACAATATATAAACTATTTGAATGACCTATATACGATAGATACACAGGTTGCTGTCAAAATTGATACAGTATAATTTATTCGCATATGTGACACTATTTAACTATACGAAACACATATAAGTTGCATGAAAACATTCTTTAAACATTACCTTACAATTATTAGTAAAATATTTTATGCCAATAACATTACAAATGTATAATTTATGTCAGAAACAAAAATATTAACAGTAGCAAGAAAATTAGTTATTTAAAAACTAAATAATATTATAAAATACGTATACTCCGCCTAGTTTGGACCAGAAATGATTCAATCTAGGCAGCCTCAAGCCTGGATAAATGAGGAGAGTTTGAGCGAGCAAGGTTAGCAACCTGGTCTTTGTCAAAAATGTATACTGCTACGGACGCCATTTCGGCAGCCAACGGCAAAGAAGTGATTGCACGTATCTGGATGACAGAGTTACAAGGATGACAGGGTTGAGTAAAGGCCAAAAGAAAGCTCAATTTTCGAGTTGCAGAATTTTAAATATCAACGAGGCTTTGCTGTTGTTGTTTTCTGCTGTAATTGTTGTCTTATTGCCCCATGCTTATTTTTAAAACAAAAGGGTTTTGTATAATATTATATTATAATAATACATATATAGATATAGTTAATAAAACTGTGCATTTAAAGTATATTTAAATATATTGGATTAACTCCGCCTAGTTTGGATTAGAAATGATTCAATCTAGCCAGTCCCAAGCCTGGATAAACGAGGAGGGTTTGAGCCAAGGTTGGCAACCTGGCCTTTATAAAAATTTATACTGCTGCGGAAACAATGAAAGATGACGCTATTCCAGCAAACAACAACGTTTTTAGATGGCAAAGTTACCAGATGACAAGATTGAGTCAAAGCCGAAAGAAAGCGCAATCTTCGATTTGCAGAATATTAAAAGCCAACGAGACTTTGTTATTGTTGTTCTTGTTGTTTTGCTGTATTTGTTGTCTTATTTATAATATTATGTATATAATATAATATTGGAGTGGATAGAACACTTGTATCAAAACTGAGTTGGTATGGATTCGCATCCTACCACGAATACCAGATATGTAAAATTTGTTCAACGTTTACTTGCTGAAAAACTGTTTTTTCGTTAACCGTTCGAACAAAGAACTTGGTAAATAAAATGTGAAAAATAAAAGTAAATATACGCTTTTTTTATACAATATCTTCGAAAAGAAAGTTTTGATTGATTCTTTTTATTAATTAGGATCAAGTTACATCCATTTTTTGTCAACCAAATACCTTTTCACAATTAACAATTAATCCCATTTAAAGTGTTTTATTAAAAAAATCTGGATAATTTTAGGCATTTTGTTTGAGGCGCCATTTTCCAATTGTCTTAAATATACATAGTTGCAAAACAAAAGAATAACATTAAGTCATTTGCATTGCTACAATAAATATGAAGGGGAGTGAATGTCCAAAATTATAATAAATTACTTTTTTCCACCTTTTTCTAAATAAACATGTTGGAATTTATTTCAGGAATGCAGAAAAACGATTAAAAAATATATATTAGCAACAAGCGCCTCCTGTATTATTATTATCATCATCATCATCATTATTATTATTATTATTATATATTATTATTATTATTATTATTATTATTATTATTATTATTATTATTATTATTATTATTATTATTATTATTATTATTATTATTATAATATTATTATTATTATTATTATTATTATTATTATTATTATTATTATTATTTATTATTATTATTATTATTATTATTATTATTATTATTATTATTACTAATATTATTATTATCATTATTATTTATTATTATTGCTATTATTATTACTACAAAATCCTTTTGCTTTAAAATATAAGCATTGAGCAATAAGATAACAGTTACAGCAAAAAACAACAACAAAATCCCATAATTCAAAAAGAACATGAAAGAACAGAATTTTTCTATGTATTTTTCCCAAAGGTTTTGTTTGATCACCCATGAAACATTTACTTTAATTAGATCTTCCCGAATAATTCTTCGCCAAGTTTCCTGTGGACTACTCCCAACAATTGTCCATTCCAAAGCCGTTCTTGCTGGTTTTTCGGGCGGTAAACGTAGTACTAGTAATTAATTTTTTTTATCTAATTGTAATGATGTCTTGTGTTGAACGAAAGTTAGTTCTTCTCATAATCTCATTATTCATAATGTAATTGGGCCAAGTAATCTTTAAAATACTTCTAAGATACCGACAATGAAAACCATTCACCAGTTTATCAATCTTGTCTGTTTGCACCCACGTTTCACTTTTTTGATAAGTACAGACATCTTCAGGCGAATGCAAGAACATAACCATATTGACTTGAGTTTATAAAAAACTGACATTGTCTTTCTAAGTCGGGCTTTAACATCAATTTCGGGTTTTTCCATTTTTGCCAGATATGTAAAGGAATCAACAGTATCAATATTTTGTCTACTAATTTTGATAGGCAAATCATTGTTTCACTTAGTGCACAACACTGTATGCCAACACAAGAACCAGTATTACTAAAACGTGTTGTCATATTTCGCATCATTTCTGGAATTTCACTAAGTAGACCAATATCATCTGCAAAGTCCAAATCTGTTAATCTTCCATGGTTCCATTTGATACTATAAGACAAATTATTCATGGATTGAGTCATAATAAAATCAATTACCAGAGTAAAACAAAAACGGTAAGAAAATACATTCTTGACGTACTCCTTTAACAATTTTGAACACAACAACTTGAATATTGGTATAACGAATGCTTAATATTAACATGTTTCAACGGTATATATTCACGGTTTAAAAAAATAATTCGGCAATTTTTTAAAATAAAATCAACACTACAATTTCATATTTCAACAAAAAATACACGTTTTCATTCATCCAAATTGTTATTGTTATTTAAATAATGTCAAT